>JBBYHK010014156.1:0-56629 GCA_038382065.1 Adansonia grandidieri | reverse complement strand
CAAAAGTAGTGAGAGAGGGTTCTATCTTAGCCACAAAAGATAGAGGGTAGAGGTTTCTATCTTAGCCTTGAAAGATACGGAGTGTAAAGGTTATACCTTGTCCTTGAGAGGTAAACAATTCAAGTTAGTGGATTGAGGAAATCTAAGGCAAGTGAGGTTGAGGTAGAGGACATAGGCAATTGAGGCCAAACCTCTATAAATCATTGAGTTTGATTCTTTTTTTCTCTTTTCTTTAATTGTTTATTTTTATTCGCTAACTTGCACTCCAAAGTTTGTTGTTTAGATTTCTCAATTTTATTTATCAAAGTTTTAATTTACTAAAAATTTTGAGAAATCAATTCAACCCTTCTTGATTTCATTCACCACTAAAAGGTCTAAGAGAAACCTTCTCTACTTTTGAGCGGCTAGTAGGAACCTCCCTTTTTTACAAGGATTTGAGCTAAACAAATAAAACCTTAAAGGTTAGGTGTTTACAAGAATTTTGGCTCAAGGGAAATATGTATCTAAAGATACAAAATGAAGAATACAAAAATAGGAAGAATTAATCCTATACAAAGATGAACTACTTAGTGAAAATGATGGAAAAGATGAAAGATTTCACTTTAAGGAAAATTCTCTTGGTTCTTCTTCTTGTTAAAGGTGTTGGAGTGGCTTATTTATACCCTTGATCATGTTTATAGCCATTGGGAACATTTGGTGAAGGAATACAGTCATTGGAGCCTTCAAAATATCATTTCATGTCGTTCCTCATGCCTCTATATCGATACAATTAAGTGGGTATTGATATATTGTGTTTAACAGTCCCAAATATGACCGTTAAACAATCCTGTATCGATGCAGAAAGATCTGTCTTGATATATGAACAGTCCTGTATCGATACAGAATGCTCTGTCTCGATACATGAACAGTGATTTTTGCATTTTAAGATTATTTAGGTACTGCCCAGTATTGTATCGATACATACACATAGTGCATCAATACATTCACATGAAAATAAATTTTAAAAGGTTTTTCCTAACTTTAAAACATTTAAAACTTATCTCAAAACTATTTTATATAAAAATATGTATTAAGAACATATTTTTGAGTGCTTGAAGGAGTTAAAACACTTTCTAGTATTTTTCAAAGTGGTTACAAAATATTTTATGAAAAAAATGCTAATCTTGAAAATAATTAAACACAAGCTAATTAAGCTTAAGTTTTAGTTATATCAAAACTAACATCAATTCAAAGCTAATATAGCTAACAACCTTTGGCCTTGGAATAATTTTTCAAGTTCTACAAATTAGTCCTTAAATTTTCCAAATTTGCAAAAAAACCCTTAAATGCTAAAAAAATGTATTTCAACATATTACAAATGCATGAAACATATCCTTAGGGGTTCATAAAGCTCTTGGCCAAGCATGAAAGGCCTTTTTTTTTCATTTTTTATAATTTGATCCTAATATTTTCCATAATTACTAGATTGTTTAAAAAATTAAAAAAAAAAATAAATCATCAGATCACTTTGTTTGGTTCGGCCAAGGCTTGAAAACATTTATTCAACGCCTTAAATTTTTAGAGAAGTTACTTTTTAGTCCTACAACTTCCAAAAATCACAAAATAGTCTAAATATCACAAAAATGAAGCATAAAAAAATCCAAAGTTTATGATGACTTTTGGCCAATATCCATACCAACAAAAAATAATAATTTTTTTCGTCACACGGGATCATGAATATGAACATTAATATGCATCACCAAGCTTAGATATGTAAAAAAAAAAAATCATGTTTTATCAACATATTAACATGAAAATATTAAGGAAAATAGTATTAACATGAACATATGTATATGACAAAATCAACGTCATATCAACAACAATATATTTCATGAAGAAAATCAAGCTATTATTAAACATAACAACTAAATCAAATAAAAATTGTTCATTGCCAATTTGGTTGCCTTTTAACATGGATCAAAATCCATTGGTTCAAGCATGATTTTGGCTCACTAAAAAGAAGAAAATTGAATGAAATGAAATCTTCTAAGTGTTTGTACCTTAAAAGTATGAAAAAGTTGATTTTTTTTTTGTAAAGTATTTTAGTTAAGATTTTGCTTTGAAAACCATTAGCCATTGCTTGAAGAATCCTTCCTCCATTTATAACGAAGGGAATTCAACCAAGGTGGAATGAAACCTCCTTAGCAGAAAATTTACTTCAAATTTTCATTTTTCATTTTAATTTTATTACATAATACATAATTAATGCTTAATAAATATTTTTGTCTCTTTATATTAATGATCAAGTATTAGTCAACAATCCAAAAGGATGGTTTATGTGACTATGCTTAGGGATCTTAACAATTTTGATGATATCAATTTTTTAATAATAAAATTCAATCCGTATTAAATTAATTCTTGTGTAATTACACCATCAAATTCTAAAATTAAAATAAACATACACAAAATTTCAAAAATGTGGGGAAATATTAAAATTTTGATTGCAAATTTTATGAAAAAAATGAAGTGAAATGACTAAATTGTAAGAAATTAAATGTTATAAACTCAAAAGATGAAATTCTAGATGATAAATTTAATAATGAGTTTAATCACATGAGAGGCCCAATTAAACATTCACATTAAAATTTTTTGCCCTAAAGACTTAAAATAATTTTTTGGAGAGAAAAAGGATTAATTAAAAACTCTAAACTCATAAAAATTTATAAGAAAAAACCCTTTCAGATGAAAATTATATGTAATAAAAACTTATTAGAATTTTAAAAATTTATATCCAAGATATTTTACTGAAATATGTGAAAATATTTAAAACTTGCAACTCTAAAAAAATTTTATCAAAAAATTTTACAAATAAAAAAATTT
The DNA here is from genome assembly GCA_038382065.1 of Adansonia grandidieri. Lineage (NCBI taxonomy): Eukaryota > Viridiplantae > Streptophyta > Magnoliopsida > Malvales > Malvaceae > Adansonia > Adansonia grandidieri. Next base: position 53,770 of record JBBYHK010014156.1, on the reverse strand, counting down.
ATGCTTTAGAACTGAGAAAATTCTAAAAATACGTTCAAATATTTATAAAAATGAGTTGAATTCAATATATTATTCAAAATATTAATTTTAAAAGATAAAGACAAAAACTTAAAATCCTGAACAAATTTTACTAGAAAATTTCACAAGTGGAATACTCGCAGTTCTGTGAAAAATTCAAAATCAGGTACTAAAATTAAACATCTAACACCTCGTCGTATAAAATGCCAATACTTATTTTTTTTAATATTTTTTATTTTTTAGAGTGTGTATCGGCATAAATGCTACATGAGCATCAATAAAAATATATGATGATCAACTCCTAAAATTACACAAAAAAATTCCTAAAATGAGAAATTTGATCATGATATCATCTGCAAAAATGAATTTCAAAATTTGACAATAAAATATTTAAAAACTAATTTTTGTCTTGAATATTTGTCCTTTTTATCCAAGATTTATGCTTAATGACCTTCAAAACTACACCTTTTTTTATCACATGCACACACGACCATTTAGTATGAATAAATTGGTCTTAAAAATACCTAACTTGCTTGAAGGAGGTCGACATCTACTGGACAGGTGTAAGATTCTGAGTTTCAAATTAGGTGTCTACAACTACCTTTCCTTGGCCATTGTTAAGAATCAGGAACATGGCAAAGACCAAGGCAAAACCTAAGTTTAAAAAAGCTGACCAAGGTGAAACCTAAGTCAAAAAGGATTCACTAAGGTAAAATGTAAATAGGTAACTAAGGTATGACCAAGAGAAAACCTAAGTCTAAAAGAGCTAATTGAAATAAAACCTAAGTTAAAAAGGGTTGACCAAGGTGAAACCATAATAGTCGATTAAGATATAACCAGGGCAAAACCTAAGTCAGATGTGTTGACCAATGTGAAACCATAATAATCAAATAAGGGTGACCAAAGTAAAAGCTAAGTTTAAAAGGCTAACTAAGGTAGAACTTGAGTAAAAAATGGTTAACCAAGTAAAAACCATAATAATCAACTTAGATATGACCAAGGCAAAAGCTAAATCTGAAAAAGCTAACTAGGGTAGAGCCTAAGTTAAAAAGGGCTAACTAGGGTAAAACCATGATAGTCAACTTAGATATGACCAGAGCCAAACCTAAGTCTAAAAGAGTTGACTAAGGGAGGTTGACTAGGGCAAACCCATGATAGTTAACTTGGATATGACTAAGGCAAAACCTAAGTCTAAAAGAATTGACCACTAAAACCTAGGTAAAAAAGAGTTAACCAAGGTGAAACCATAATAGTCAACTAAGGTATGACTAGGACAAAACCTAAGTCAAATGGGTTAAGCAAGGAAAAACCATAATAGTCAACTAACGGTATAGATAACATCTGATATTTGATATGTTTGAAAAGATGCAACACTTATATTTCAGTTTCAAGGAAGTTAGCACACCAAATGATAGTTACTTTTCTCAATATCATGTTCAAATTTTAATATGTAAATCATTAAGTGTAATTATACAGAATGCATAAGATTTAACGTATTTTAGAGTTGAAAGTATTTTTAAAAAAATGTAACAGATATTTTTTTCATTTAATGAAGCAGGTAGTGCCTCTACTTAAAGTTGAAGGCATATTTAGAAAATGTTGTAGGTATCTTTTTCTTTTGTTTAAAGGGAGCTAGTGCTTGAACTTAAAGTTGAAGGCATATTCAGAAAATGTTGTAGGTATTTCTTTTTCTTTCTGTTTCAAAGTAGCTAGTGCTTAAACTTAAAGTTGAAGACATCTTCAAAAAATGTTGTGGACAAAATAAGCTTACTCCAATAATGAAGTCAAAGGCATCTTCATAAAATATTATGAACAAAATGAGCTTATTCCTATACTTAAAGTTAAGGCAACTTCAAAAAATGTTATGGGCAAAATAAGCCTACTCCTATAAGTGGGGTTAAAGGCATCTTCAAAAAATATTATAACATTTCCTTTTCTTTTGATGAGGGGAAAACTGTGCATATCATTGATCTTTCTCTAGGAAAATCATCTAATTGTTTTTTTCTTATTGGGATGTTCTTTAACCATGTGTCCAAAATATTTGACAATGTTATGTCTACTCTGATCCTTCCTTGAGTTTCCCAAAGATTTGAAATATTAACTGAGGTCCTGATAATGTTTTGATCTTGTCTAGATGTGCCTTGACCTGGGCACAATGTTAGCCTGAATCGCTTAACCGGTGACGCGTGCAACTTAAATGGAATCAAAATTAGTCAGGATTACCTTTAGGTCCTCCCTTGATTGGGATTTGGATTAGGCATAGTGAGATGGTAGTGAAGAGAAAAACTGTCTGATGAATCACCCGTCCAACTAGTCTCAAATGGCCACCATGAAGTGGTCGAATAGTTAAAGTTACCAATGATCATTGATGGCTCAGCATAATCAAATGCCTATTGAAAAAAATATTTTGAGTTACAAAACTTGAAACATCAATTTCAAGGTTTACAAGGTTTAGAGTCAATTGGGTTCAGGAGTTGGTTATGCAAGTAGAAGGAGTAGCACCCCCACACGCTCGAAGTTGGTACCCATTAACTATATCTTACTTTGGTTACAATTTAATCGATTCCACTCTATTGTTATTTTGATATAATCCCTTTTGAGGCCATGAAGTTTTGTAAACATTGTAGATCTAGTTTTTTTAAAAGAAAATCATGTATACACCCCAAAGGTGTGGGAAATATTGAGATTTTTTTATGAAAATAATCTCTAGATTTAATTTTAAAAATTTGAATATTCCATGTCAAGCATTGACAGATACTACCGTGAAACATTGTCTTGTAATTTTTGAAAACAATTTGAAAATGTGAATACAAAATAGACACTGTAAAAGAAAAACATGTTAAATGAAAAAGAATATAATAATATTTCACAAAATATATGCACATAAAAATATAGAAGATGAAGGATGGTTCAAATGTATCTCATAATTGTCTTTGATTATTGAGGAATAATCGAATGGCAATTTTAAGACGCGTTTGAACTTGATAGTCACTTGAGATGTAGAAAAAAGAGGTTTTGATTAAAATGGCAGGGGATGTTTAGGAGAGAGAACATCTTTGGACTTTGAGTGGAAAGCAAAGTTAGAGTATCCTCTCTAAAGGCAAGGTTAGAGTATCCACAATGGTGAAAAATTTTTCGTGCTTCCAAAATGAAGTTTTTTTTAAAAAGCCTGAGGATGTTTGGGAAAGAAAATTTTGGATTTTCGAGTGAAAAAAATTAAAACCCTAAAAAAGATGGGGTTGGAATATCTCCATTGGCGAAAATTAAATATTTATGGAGAAAAATATTTTAGGTGAAAAAGGTATTTTAAAAATAGAAATTGAGAATTTGAATAAATTTATCTTTTTGTTTTAGCCATGATCCGAGCCTAAAGGGCTTGTGTTGTAGTATACTACTTTTTAGGGAGTTACTGGATGCATTTTGAGACATTTCTCTCAATAAAGGTGATTCCAGAAATTAGGTTAATTTTAATTTCAAAAATAGGGGATAGCATACCTTGTTTTCCTTCTAGAATTTATTCTTGGTCCATTTAAAAGCTTTAAGGGGTGAATGAGGTACTATTGGAAAGATAACTTGGCAAAGATTAATATAAAAGTATTTCAAAAATCATAGAAAATTGTTTTCTGGGTGGAATTAATTTTTGAAGTTAGGTTTGTTTTAGCATTGGCAGCATGTACAGGTAAGGGCATATTAGATTTTGAAAAATTGTCCCAAACTCATTTAAGATCTTTAAATCACGAAATATACCTTTCCCAAAAATGGAATTTCAGGAAAAACATTTTAGAAGTTTGGAAAAATTGTCTGATTGGTCGATATGGCCCAAACATAATGTTATTCACTGGTTCTAGAGGTTTCGAATAGCAAAGGTTCAAAAAATCGTAACTCCTCAACTGAAATGATCCAAGGGCAAACAAGACACCTTGTAAAGATAATTCAATGCTTTTTAAGGGAAAAATATTATAAAATTCCAAAAAATTAGAGCTCAAAAATAATTTTTCAAATTTGAATTATAGTGATGCTAGAGCCAAAGCAGGGATTTTTTTGAATTCTCTGGACAAAGCTCAAGCGATGGACATCAAATGTCCATACAGCAAGGACAGGATGACCTAAGCTTTCATAAACTGATTTACACAATCTATGAATAGTTTAGAACGATTAAACTGCATGTTGACCATGTCATAGGTGAGGGTATTAAACTCAAGATCAAGGCATAAACATTTTAAAATAAGTAAAAGGCTATTTTATGTTTTGAAAACCAGAACTTTTAACCTCATTTCGTGTAAACTTCAAATCCCTGTTATTCTACATGTTTTAGAGGTAAAATAGACTCTTTTTTTTTTTGAAAATTAGGTGTTTTTAGTGCACAAACACCTAAGAAAGTCATCAAGTAGTCATTTAAAATCATGTAAAGCACATAAACATGGCATTCAAGACAAACGTATGTTGGTACAACCATAAGGCAACATCTTTGTCACATGAATCTCACTGAAAATACAAGAAATGAATTAACACTTAAGAAAACACTCATATTAAGATAAAAGATGGTATTTGTGTGAGATAATGCATCCATGGCATGAAACAAGTGATAGCAAGACTTTTCAGCATCAAAGATGAGACTTTTATGTCATCAAGCTTAAAAAATATCATCAAGCTTAAGCGAACAAAAAAAGATCTTGAGATAACAAGCCATGACCAAGTTTTATGCATGAATATTCATGAAGAATGTTAAAAACAAGTGGAATAGTGGTTGTTCTAAGCTAAGCAAAGAAAAATTTGATTTTTAAGCATCAAAGCAACATTAAAGCATTGCAAGCATAAAGCATCAACAAAAGAAGCTCAAAGATGTATGTTTTCCTATGAAGATCATGGTTTTCATGGAAAGGTTAACTAAGATGGCATGAAATGTGTATGCATAAAAGAAAAAGACAATGTTAGAAAAATATATCAACAAGGCTTGCAAAACTCCTTTTTCCTTGTTCAACTTAAAGTTGTAATTTTTGGGGTGGTCCTATGATGTTTTTTGATTTTCTAATTTTTGGCTCACTTTTCCTTCTTTAACTTGCTATAGATGAGCAAGAAGGATTAGCAAATATAAGCTTTTTAATGATTTTAAGGATGAAGGGTTTTTGTGATGAATGACTTAGGAAATGAAGGTTTTACAAGAAGTTTAGGAGGCTGGTTAAAGAGCTAGGAAAATAGAGATTTCTTTGTTTTTTGGTGGCTATATGTATATTTCAATGTAATAGTTTCTCTTTCACTGAGCTAAAGTTGGCTCTTTTATAATCAAATGTTCAACCAAGGTTTAGGAGCCAAAAATAAGGGTATTTTAGGCTTTTATTTTCATGCACTAAGGTGTCACAATGTGGCCCGAATACAAATCCTAGCTAAGCCAGACTTAAATAGATCTATATTTGTTGGTATATCACTATTTTATATTCTCTTGTTTCTATAGGCCATATCATTATTGACATTTTTGTATTTTGAGGACTAGGTGGTTAAGATGAATTACCACTCGACTCAACCCTAAATAGTCATTATGAAATAACTATTTATTTAGAGTCGTCAGCAATCTATTTAGGCTAGGTGAAATTGGTCATCAATTAAAGTTCGTATTTTAAGGGTTATAAAACCCTAGAATATCAACTTCAAAGACCGTGATCGTACCACAGATCATATAAAAGGGTCTAGGACTCGGTAATAATTATAAGTAAGGATTGTCCTTCTTTTGATGCTTAGAAATAGTACCTTATTAATTATGTGTTGACTTTTAATTTTTATATTTGATTTCAACAAATGATATTTAATTATAAATTCCCAAAATAATATTTTATGAAATAAATTTATTATTTCGTGTCAAAAAAATCATTTTTTTTTTAATTTTGAAAATCAAAATCTCTAACGCATTTCATTGGAGGATCAATAGAGCACAAAAGCTTTTTATCATTTTCTTTGGTATGCCAATGAAAAACCAGAGGAACACAAAAGATTTTAAAATTCAAAAAATCATTCGCATCTTGTTAGAGGACTGGAGGAATGTGAAAGGTTTTATTTTTCTACAATGTACAAAAATCTCGATTTCCGCATTGAAAAGAATATCTCATTATTAAAATAATCCATAGAACCCTTCTCATATTTTAGGAGAAACTCCATGTATTATTTTAACTTGGAGCCACTACCGTAATTTTCTAAACTGAACATTTTATATTTTATTAAAAATATTTATAGAACATCCTAAGACTTGATAACAATCTAAAATGACAAACCTATTCTTAATGTGTACCTTTGACATGAAAGTATCCTAGTAATCACATAGGACTTGGCTCTAATGTAAAATTACAAAAATACCGTTAGGCTAGACTTTAGACGTAAAAGTACCTTGGCAACCCTAAAAGACTTGAAAACAATTATAAAAAGGTGAAGCGATTCTAAATGTACATCTTTGGTGTAAAAGCATCCCTATGACTAACTTAGATTCGATTCAAAAGAAATCACCAAAATACCTTTGAGATGTACTTTTGACATGAAAATATTCTAATAACCCTAAAAGATTTAGAAATGATCATAGGAAGGTGAACCTACCCTAAATGCTGATCTTTGGCATAAAAGCTTCTCGATGACTACCTAGGAATCTATTTTTAAAAAATTACCAAAATACCCTTATGGTGTACCTTTGATATGAAAGTACCATGATAACCCAAAAAGACTTGAAAATGATCGTAGAAAGGTGAACCTATCCCAAATATGCTACTTTCGTATAAAAGCATCTTGATGACTACTTAAGACTTAATTTTAGAGAAATTACCAAAATGCCACTAAAATGTACCGTCGACATGAAAACATCTTAGTAACCTTAAAAGACTAAAAAAATTGATCATAAAAAGGTAAAACTATCCTAAATGCACATCTTTGGCATAAAATCATCCTGATTACTACCTAAGATCAATTCTAGGGAAATTACTAAGATGCCCTTAGGGTGTACCTTTCACGTGAAAGTATCCCGATAACCTTAAAAGACATGAAATGATAAATAATTATGATTTTTACCCTAAATGGGTAATTTAGATGAAAAAAATGACTTAAAGTACAAAAATTGCTAATTGGTTCCTAAATGTCTCAAAATTAAATATTAGTCCTAAATTGATTAAAAATGCTAAAAATGTGTTTTTTGCCCAAAATATCCTAAATGGGTAATTTAATTTTTAGAGTAACCTAACATGCAAAAATGCTATTAAGTCTCTAAATTTTCAAAAATTGAATTTCATGATCTAACAGAGAACCAAAAGAATATAAAAAGCTTTAATATTTTTAGCACCCCACTAAAGGACCAATGGAGTGCTAAAAATATTTAAAATACTCTAAGTGAAGGATTTCATACTAGAGATGACCATTTTGACCTAAAAATGCTAGACTTCTCTAATGGTCCTCAAACTTTCCTAAAATAACAGATTGGTCCCTAAATGATTTAAAAGGCACAACACATATCAAGATACATCAAAAATACAAGAGAACTTTACCTATGGACTCTGGGACCATTTGACCAAGAACCCGTGGCCTCAAAAAATTTTATGATCTTTGTAGCTAAGTCCCTAAATTTTTTAAAATTGTTAAGTACCCTTAAAATGCCTAAAAATTAAAATTTTTTATTTTCTAGCCATTACCTAATTGACTTAATCTTGTAGACACCTCTAAACAAATTTAGAAAATTTTAAAAAAAAATTATAAAATGGTCCTTAAGTATTTTACCAAATAAGAAATACCCCCTAGATAGTCTAAAATATGAAATTTTACATTTTTGACCATATAAGTTTCAATGAAGCTAGGAAACACCCATAAATGGGTTTGAAAACAAAAGGAGAAATTGTGAAACAGCCCTTGGCAATGCTACCATCAACCAAAACTACCCGCTAAGAGGCCTAAAAATTAAAGAAGAAAAACATTTAACCTCTAAAATTTCAAGTATTTAACAAAATGACCCCTAAAAATTCACTTTTCATGAAATCAGACCTAAATGCATGTTAAGATCATCTTAGAATACTATCAAGCTCAACACACAGAAAAAATTCCCAAGATATGAATATTTAAGAGAAGTCACAAACTAGATGTAAAATAAAAATAAAATAAAAATGCTAAATACAACTATGTGTGATTCAAGAAGTCCATCAACATTAAAATTTATTTTAACTCATATGAACATGATTTAAAGCATTTAAACTTTGAAAATATGATTTTCAATGAAATTTAAACAACAACTAAAAGGAATGGTCATGGTTCCAAGCTTAGCTTTTAAAGCATGAAACATGCCATAGCTTAAGCTTAATCACCTTAATAGGTATGGATCATGGAACTACCATCAAGAATTCAAGAAGTTGAAAATGAAATGAATAAAAATAGAAGATGAAATAAACAACAGGAATTTTCAGGAAGAAACTACCTTAAAAGCTTTTGAAATAAGTTAAATTCTTTTTTTTTTTTTTACTTTTTTTATTTTTTGGCTTCTAAACTAAGAGTCTTGAAGAAAACATCGAGGCACATTTATTAGGGAGGATGATTCGACCAAGGAGGATGAAAATCCTCTTTGGTCAAATTTTTATGTTTTTTTCCATGCTTTCTTTTTAATTTTGTTTATTTATTAATTGGCTAACTTGTTAGGGTAAAACTAGTTATTAATGTATAATAAGCCCATTCTCTTGTCATATTTTCTTACAAGGCACCGCCTAAAGCCATGATTTGGCATGATGATAATGTAGTACTTTTTGGCCTAACTTGATGATCTAATTAGAATGAAACTACATCAATTGGAAAAAAATTTAATTCCAACCAAATTAGATTACATGTAACTAAATTAGCAAATTAGAATAAATTATGTCAAAATAAAATTACACTATAAATTTACAAGTAAATATAGCCTTGGAAGCAAAGAAACAAATGCAATCAAGGTGCATGAAAAGCCTAATTAGAAATTTCATGAAAGAAATGATAACAAAGTACAATTCATGTACTCAACAAAATTTTACATAATAAATCCAATTAAAAATTTGATCATATGAAAATTCCAATCAAAATTGCATAAAAAATTTGAATCAAAATAATTGACATAAAATTAAAATGAAAAAGGTTAGTGGACTTTATTGAAAAATTAGAGATTAAAATAGGCTTGGTAGGCTTTTAGAGAATGAAATGGGCTTGGTAGAAATCAAGAAAATGGGCTTGGCAAGGTCATGGGCTTGTTGAGAAATTATTGAGCTTATTAAGCCTGTTTGCAAAATTTTAAATTTTTAGGCCCATTAGGAGATTTTGTCTAAAATAAAATTAATAAAATTAATAAAAAAAATTTATAAAGATTTCAAGCATTTAATTATACAAGAAAACATTTTGACCAATCTTATGTGCAAAAGAAAACAACTAAAATCCAAAATTCGTACAATTTTATGAGAAAACCTTTATGAAAGAAAATTGTTATTTGGAAAAATACAAAACTCATAAAATAAATTAAATTTTTTGAAAACTAATTTAATATAAATTTAAGGAAAATATTTAATGAATTTTAAAAATCTTAAACTCAAAAAATTCTTTCCAAAAAAAATTTACGAAGTAGAAAACTACGTATCTTAAAAATGAAAAAAAAAACAAAAAAGTGCAAAACTCATAAAATAAAATGAATTATGAAAAACTATTTTAATGATGGTTAAGTAAAAATCTTTAGAGAATTTTAAAGTTCAAACTCAAGAAAAATCTACTAAAAATTTTACAAATAAAAGAAAACTCTTATTTTAAAATCAAGAAAATTTCAAACTCTTATTTTAAAATCAAGAAAATTTCAAAGAATACATTGAAAATTATATAAAATGGGTTAATACAACATATTATCAAAAATATTACTTATCAAAAATAAAAAAGATGAAATTCTAAAATCCAAAACAAATTTAACTAGAACAATTTCACGAGCATAATACTTACGATATTGTAAAAATTCAAAATTAATTAAGAAAATTGATAATTTGACATCTTGTGATAAAAAAATACCATTACTTATTTTTTCTTGAATATTTTTTATTTTTTTTTTTTGCAATGCATATCGGCATGAATATTGCACAAGTGTTGGAAAAAAATGTGACGATCACTTTTCTGAGCTTTACAAAAAATTTATAAAAATGAAAAATTTGACCATGATATCATTTGCAGGAATGATTTTCCAAATTTGGCAAGAAAATATTTAAAAACAAAGTTTTCCTTTTGAATATTTGTCCTTTTTATTGGAGATTGATCTTCAAATGACATTTTTTCTGTTATGTGTCAATACAGCCATCTATGTGTGACAGAATAAGTTATAAAATGTGAAAATTACTTGGCAAAGCTTAACCTCTATCGAGGTGACAACCATGTTCCTGGTCTCGAATAACTGAGACTATTGCTAAGAATTAGGACCAAGGCAAAGACCAAATAGACACAATTAGATGACTTGCCCTTGGTTATTTACTAGAAAAAAAGATTCGAATGAAATTAAATGTCTACATCTGACTCTTTTTGACCATTGCTAAGAATCAGGACTAGGCAAAAACCAAATAAACATAATTTCATCCAAGTTGTAATGTTTTTCAAAAAATAAAATTAAATAAAACTTTCTTAAATATATTTATTAAAAATAAAAAAACAAAGGGCAAGACCTAGGTTCAAATAAGAAAGTAAATAATGATGAAAACCAAGTCTAAAGTGTTGACCAAGGCAAAACCGATATAATCAAACAAGTATCACCAAGTTGCAACCAGATTCTAAAGGATTAACCATGGTGAAATCGATACAGTTAAATAAGGATAACCAGGATGTAACCTAGGTCTAGAGGGTTGACCTAGGCAAAACCAATGTAGTCAAATGAAGGTAAATAGAATGTAATCCTAGGCCTAGAGGTTAACCAAGGCAAAGTTAATACAGTCAAATGAGGATGTTCAGGATATAACCTATGTCTAAAGGGTTAACCTGAGCAAAACTAGTGCAGTTAAATGAAAGTGAACAGGATATAATCTTAGGTTTAGAAGGCTGACTAGGGCAAAACCAACGCAGTCAAACAAAGGTGACCAAAATATTACCTAGATTTAAAAGGGTTGAATAAGGCAAAACCTACATAGTCGAGTAAAGGTGACTAAAATGTAATCCTAGGTCCAGATGGCTAAACAGGGAAAAATTGATACAATTAGATGAAGGTGACCAAGATGTAACCTAGGTCTAGAAGGTTAGCCAGTGCAAAACCGATATAGTCAAGCAAGGATAGCCAAGATGTAACCTAGGTCAAAAAGGTTAACCCGAGCGATACCAATATAGTCAAACGAAGGATGACCATGATGTAACCTAGGTCTAAAAAGTTGACCAAGGTAAAATCGATATAGTCAAATGAGGGTAACTAGGGCAAAATTGATACATTCAAATGAGGGTGACCAGGATATAACCTAGGTCTAAAGGGTTGACAAGGGCAAAATTAATAGTGTCCAATAAGGGTGTCCAGGTTGTAATCTTGATCTATAGGTTAACTAAGGCAACATTGATATAGTTAAAAGAGGTAAAAATGCTTCATATCTAAATTACTTGAAGGAATATAAGATTTACCTTTCAGTTCTAAAACAATTGATGTACCAAAAGGTTTTTTCCAATATCATATTCAATCTAAGATTTGTAAATTATTAAATGTGAATGCAAATGCATGAGGAATGCATATGATGATTTTTATGACTTAATTTTCTTTATCAACATCTGATCCAACCTATTTTGGAGTTGAACTTATCTTTTTAGAAAATATAACAAATATTTCTTCTACATTTGATGGATCAGGCCTATATTTCTACTGAGAGATTAAAAGCATTTTTAGAAAGCATTGAGGATCTCTTTTCTTTTTAACAAAGGGAGCCAGTGCTTGATTTTGAATTTGAAGGCATTTTTAGAGGTCATTACAGATAAGATACACTTGTTCTTGAGAAGTCAAACTAGGTGATGCACTAATATCATCTAAGAGTTTAAAAAAAGGAACATGATTGGGAATGTATAGTCTTTAAAATTTCCCATCAACAGTCGAAATAAACTAATATAGGCTAAAAAAAAGCATGATGGGGAATATAGAGTTTGTCTACCTAATTCTTGCTAGAATATCTGAAAGACTTTGGATTACTAACTAAGATCCTTGCAATGTTTTACCTCATTCAAAGTAATAAAGATAAATCAACTTGTCAACTTTTCATTGATTTCTATTTGCTTAAAATGTGAATATCATTTAGCAAAAATGTTAGCATGGTTAAAAAGACTATTTAACAAAGGTATGAATGAAAATATATACTTGTATTGTAACAAGGAAAGAAGATACAACATTACTTATTTTAAAAATGATGGTGAAGTGAAAAAAAGATTTGGATATTACTCAGATAAATGGAATCTCCCATTCAATTTTCCAAAGATTTTTCTTGAACGAAAAGTTTACTTAAAAATATATACTTGAACTATCATTTTAGGTTTTTAGCTCAAAGCTTCCCTCTTATACCGATTTTGATTGGATGTCCTTTTGGAGTTTTCATCTAATTTTTTTTAAAACGGACACATTTTCAGGTTTCACCTTATTTTTTTTAAATAAATACCTTTTGGGTTTTTAATTTTTTCTTTCTTTTTCTCTTTTTTTTGAGGCATAATATTTTTTTCATATTATTTGAATTTACTAGTTTTGTAGAATTCCTCTATCCATTTCTGCCAATACCAGCACTCCTCCCGAAATGTCTTCTGGACAACATAGGGTCATTCCCAATTAGGTGCCCATTTGCCCAAAGGATCCTTTTTGTCCTGGCAAGTTTCTTTTTAGTACCAATTCTCCCTCATCGAATTTCTTGGGATAAATTTTTTTATCAAGCGCTCTTATAATTCATTTCTAGTATGTTTGCCCATGTTGAATAGATTTTAGCCTTTTCTCTTCAATGAAGTTCAGCTGCTCATAACGATCATAGACCTATTCGACTTCTTTTAACTTGGTTTTCATTAAAACCTAAAGAAAAGGGATCTCTATTATAATTAGTAAGACAGCCTCCGCATCGTAGACTAACGAATAAAGAATTGCCCCAGTTAAAGTTTGGACTAAAGTTCTACAAGCCAAAAAAACAAAGATGAGTTTCTCATGCCAATCTCTGTAGGTCTCTACCATCTTCCATACAATTCTTTTAATATTATTATTAGCTGCCTCTATAGCTCCGTTCATCTTTGGATGTATGTCTTTAAATTATGATGAGAAATTCTGAGCTAGGTACACACCTATATTATCAATTTATTATTCAAATTGGAGGCCTTATCCATTATAATTCTTTTAGGGATCCCAAATCAACAAATGATATTAGTCCTTAAAAATTTTATCACCGTTAACCTTGCACATTTGTATATGAGGCTACTTTAACCCATTCGGTGAAGTAATCAATAGCCATCGACATAAAGCGATGACAGTTCGAAGCTACAGGCATAATTGGTCTAATAACATCCATGCCCTATATGGAGAAAGGCCATGGTGCAGTTATGACATGCAATAGCAAAGGTGGTACATGGATCTTGTCAGCATAGACTTTGCATTTATGAGACTGCTAAGGATATTTAATACAATCACCCTCTATGGTCATCCATAGATAACCCAGTCTTATAATTTGCCTTGCCATTTCATGTCCATTCGCATAGATACCGTAAATCCCCTCATGCACTTCTTCCAATATCTTTTATGCTTTAGGAGCATCAACACATCTTAGTAACATTTGATCATAACTCTTCTTGTAAAGGATCTCTCCATCTAACCAAAAATTCATTACCATGCTTTTTAAAGTTCTTTTATCAGTCTTGGACACATTATCTAGGTATACTCAATCCTTGAGATATCCTTGATGTCGTGACTATCAGAGACCATTTGCTTTCATTTTGACATCACAATAGTACACAGAAGACTTATATATGCTCATCTAATAGGCATTACCTCTTGTCCCTCATTTACTTTAAACATCACAGCTAGGGTGGCTAAAGCATCTGCATTTGATTATCATCTTGGATTAGATGAATAAATTCCCCTTCTTGAACTTTTCAAGTAATTCTAGAATCAGCTTTTTATATTGTTGCATCTCCGAATCCTAAGTTTCCCATTCTCCACACAATTAATAAATCACCAAGGCTGAGTCTCTATATAATTTCAATAATTGAGTTTTTATCTATATAGCTGCCTAAAGTCCCATAACACATGCTTCATATTCTACTACATTGTTTGTACAGTCAAAGTCCAACCAAGTAGTGAAAGGGTAATAGTTTCTTTTTCGAGATATCAAGATCGCCCCAATTCCATTGCCTAGAGCATTTGATATTCCATCAAAATACATTTTCCATGTTCATTCTTTCAACAACTCTTCTTTTTTCCGACCAAAATATTCATTAAATCCTTATCAGAAAAGTCAAAACTTGACGGTTTATAATCATAAGTGCCTGACTTGCTAGGAATTTGGCAATACATTTCTTTCGATTGCCTTCTAACTTACATAAACCATATTATATTCTAATAGCAAACTTGCCATCTAGCTATCCTTCCTAATAAAGCTGGTGCTTCAGGCAAATACTTGATCGGGTCCATTTTAGTGATCAGCTAGGTGTAATGATAAAATATGTATTCTTGGAGTCTTTTTGCGACCTTAACTAGGGCATAACATATCTTTTCTACTTTAGAATAATTTACCTCATAGTCAGAGAATTTCTTGCTGAGGTAATAAATCACCTGCTCTTTTTTTCCTATCTCATATTGTTATCTTAGCGCATAACCTATAGACTTTTCAAATACTGATAAGTATAAAATCAAAGTACCTCTCGGTACAGGTGGCACCAACATTGACTGATTACAAAGATAATGATTAACTTTTTCAAATGCTTCTTCGCATTTTTCATTCTATTCACCAGGATTTTATTTTCACAAAAGTTGAAATATAAGATTGCACTTATCTGTGAGTTAGGATATGAATCTGGAAATGTAATTCAACCTCCCCAAGAAACTTTGCACCACTTTTTGTGTATGTGGGGTGGCAATTCTTTTATGGCTTTGATTTTATCTGGATCAACATCAATCTCTTTTTTACTTACAGCAAAGCCTAATAATTTGCCCGATCTTATGCCAAAAGTGCTTTTTGACAGATTCAATTTTAATTGATACTTTCTTAATCTTTTGAAAAATTTTCATAAATCCATGATGTGCCTCTACTCATAAGGTGACTTGGCAATCCCGTCGTCCACATATACCTCTATCTTTTTATGCATCATATCATGAAAGAGGGTGACCATTGCCCTCTGATAAGTTGCCTCAGTATTCTTTTGTCCAAACGGTAATACCTTATAACAAAAAGTTCCCCATACTGTTACAAATATGGTCTTTTCCATTCTTCTAGAGCCATTTTTATATGGTTATACCCCAAGAATCCATCCATGAATAAAAATAGATAATTCTTCATGGTATTATCAATAGAGTATCTATATGAGGAAGAGGGAAATTATCTTTTGGACTTGCTTGATTTAGGTCCAAGTAGTCTACACACATTCTGACTTTACAATCCTTTTTAGGATCTGGAATAATATTTGCAACCCATTTTGGGTATTTTGCCACCTTGACAAATCTAGCCTCGAATTATTTCTTTAACTCTTCTTTTATTTTCAAAAGCATTTTGGGTCTTTATTTTGCTCAACTCTTGCGGAATCGGTTTGCATTCTAGTTTTGAAAGTAAATTATGGACTGATTTTTGTATCCAACCCTGGCTTATCTTGATAGGACTATGCAAAAACATCTCAAAATTCCTAGAGTGAACTTATTAATTCTTCCCTAGTAATAGGTATAAAGTAGTCCCTATTCTAACTTCTTTTCTATCATCCTTATCATCCCCTAAATTTATCACCTCTATGGATTCTTCATGGGGCATTATTCATTCATCTTCTCGTTTGATTATTTTTAGTAGATCATATGGTAAAGTATGACCATCAACATCTTCTTTGAAATTAACCTTATTCAAGCAAACAGTTTATTCAAAATCAACCTTTGAATCATGCTTAGGATACCCACTTCTCCTCAAGTGGGAAATCTATAAAGGTAGAAAGAGAAAAGGAATGGGTAAACAAATGTATGACATGATTTGTGCACATATATGTAAAAAAGGAAAGAAATATTGGTATAAAAGAAATTAAACATAGACAAAAAGTCATATGCATTTCATTTTTGTAAATGATAATTTGACATTTCAAGTTTTCATAGAAAGATTCTTAGATGACAAAATAAATTCCCAAGATTACTTTAAAACTAACCTAAACACTATAGTTCTCTTAGTATAAGTTGAATTTTTCAAGACATATCTAGGAGGACAAGGATGGATCCCATGATAATCATTTGGCTCTTTGCTTAGGATAAGACCTAAGCACTACACTTTTCAAAAACTTCTTTAACCATCTTAATATCTTCATTAGTTTCTCTTTCTTCAACTTTTGGATTAACAAACCCTCTATAATAAAAAAAAATTAATCCAGTAAAAGGTAGTGGATCGATTTCTAACTTAAAAGATTCGGTAGCTTCTTTTCCCTTGATCAATTCTTGTACTTCTACTAGGATATCTTCAGTAACTGTTACTTTTTCAAATATCTGTCCTTTTAACTTAGTTTTGGCATTAGTTTCACTAATTTCTGGACTATAGATATGACCATTCCTTGTTACATGGCTTACCCTAATCATGTTAATAATAGCCAGTTGGTTTGTAATAACATCCAGAGTTGCCATCCCACCATCATACTTCCATGGTACTTGTCTGTTATTTTGATACAAAAAAAAAGTTGGTGCTCTAAGATAATAAGTTTAGAAGTAACTTTAGTCTTAGGCGATGTGGTCTTTGGTTGGTTATGATGAATAATAAAAGGCCACTGATGCCATAGGGTAGCTACGATGATTTTTCACCAGCCATGTTAACTGATTTTCTTCATTTAGTCCAGCTTCTTCAAATAACCCAATTTTACCATTGTCTATTACTCTTTGGATTATGGATAAAAAGTTTAAGCAATTATGCAAAATGTGTCCTAATGTTTTGTGAAATTTGTAGAAGTTAGCACTAAGATCAGATTGGTTTTTGATACTTCCATGATTCAGACCAAGGATCCCACCTTCAGTCAGGATTGCCTATACTTTTTCTAGTAGAGTCTTAACTTCTAAGACTTTTGACTTTTTACGTCTCTATTCTTCAATAATCAAAAAGTTAATCCCAAGTTTGGTATGATCAGTAAAGGATTTGTTGCCACATTAGGTGTTAGGCCATTATCAATTTGAAAGACACCACTTTCAAAAAGACTTTAACCTTTTGCTTGAAGGCTGTACAATTTTCAATCAACTGATATGCTATTGCATTGATACTCATAGTGCAAATTTAGGTCATACCAGCTAGAGTAATTATTTTTATATGGTTTGGGGTTATACCAGCTAGGTCATACCAGCTAGGTCAACCTTTACTAATTATTAAGGCCACTAACCATGCCTTAAAAAATATATCAAACATTTCCTTATAAGAGTAAGAAAGAGGGGCATCGCAAGATCTAGTTTGGTTGGCTCTTTGGGTTGGTGAATTAACACTAGGTCTTGGTTGGTTTTATAAAGGATGGTTTGAAATAATGGTGTGGCATAATGTTGAAGTAAGAGCTTTGGGTATGTTAAGAGAGTAGGTATTTTAGGATTACTATCTTTGGTTTTGGTAATATGAATAAGGCCCTTGACGATATGATTGACTGGTCATAGTTAACAGACAAAGCTTTTTTTCTTTCCTGTCTCTGGCTTCTTTCTAGTAAAAGACTCCACAGTCATGATTTTATTAACCTTTATAGTTGTCTCAATTATCTCTCCAAAAATAACAAGATCAGCAAAATTTTTGGTTGTATTCCCTACCAATTTGTCATAATAGGGGGAAATAAAGTGCTAACGAATAACGTCATGGTTTTTTTCTTAGTCAAGAGAGGCTGAACTTGAAATGCCATGTCTCTCCTTCTTTGCGCATATTTCTTAAAAGATTCGGTAGAATTTTTCTCCATATTCTGAAGAAGCAGTCTATCAGACACCCATTTAGCCAAATGTTTATATTGTTGAAGAAATGCATTGGCTAAGTTAGTCCATCATTGAATTTAAGTGTGGTTTAGATCATTATACCATACCTTAGCATAGATCCAGACAAGCTCCCTTGAAAATAGTGTATCAAAAGCTTGTTATTTTGGGTATAACTAGCCATCAATCTTTCTGATGAACATTTTAATCTGTACTTAAGAAGAAGTGTTGCCTTTGTATTTTCAAACTCAGGCATTTTAAATTTTGGTGGAAGGACTAACTCTAGTACTAGATTGAGGTCCTTGACGTCCACACTACTATATAGTTTAGCCCCTTCAATGGCTTTTTTGCTTCCTCTTAAGGAGTTGTAATTTCCCTTTCTCTATCTCTACTTTAGCCTGCTCTTTACCCTTTTATTTACAGTTTTCCTCTTCATCAATACTAGGACCTGTTGGTACTTCTTGGGCGACTGCAATTCTTGCACCTGTCTTTTGACGGAAAGGCATCAGAGTTAATAATAATGATTGGTGGATTAGCAACTGGGACATTTTATTGTATACTTTGGATATTAGCTGGCTATGCATTCTAAGGGTTAGTTATTTGTTCATCAACTGGTACCCTTTCGAATCCCCAAGCAAGAGTATCAACATTTATCTCTAGCTATTAATGAACCAACTCCCTAACATCTCTATCATCCTTACAATCTGACTTGTAGTTCTTCTTGCCTTTTCAACGTGGCTTTTTGGGGCCACGATAACTTTCTTCTAATCTTTCCTATCTTTCCAAGTGATCCTCAGACATTCTTCTCATTCTAAATCTAGTATAGTATCAATAATTAGGTAGTGGTTATGTTGATCTTTTTGAGTTTGCAATGTTGACCTCAATAATTTCACATTTCTTTGAGTTAATTAAGTTTTACTTATGAACTAATGAAATTAATAATCATGTATGTACATATGTATGTATATGTAAGGGCATACTATGTATGGTATGAGTATATGAATTCACTTGCAATAATGCTTGCTCTAACTAAAGATTTCGAACTAAAAAATTTTCCATTAACTTTGTGACAAATTACATGTTCACATCATTGATCATGTACCGAGGAATTTCCTAAGTTGATCATATTGTCTCTAAGCCTTGTCTAAAAATTGAAGTACAAAATGCTCATATTGTCCTATGGGATTGATTTATATCTGTAAGTATCTAATCCTCTACACCATTTTCCTTGCTTAAATGATAGCTGAGTCAATCTATTCTATAAGGTGAACTATGTACATTTATTGGGCAAAAGAATTAGTTGCCCATCGTTTGCCATTATCTTTAGGTCACCATAATCTATCAACCCAATATCCATCCAGATTCTAGTAGGTTGCACCAAGGCACGAATATCATCTCCCCTGCATTGTAATTCTAGTCCTATCTCTGCAATAATTATAGTGAGACCCTTATCTTTCCTTGAGTAGTTAAGATACCTTTCTATGCTCTCAATCTAAGGCAGCACAGAGCCATTTCTTCTTTTCAATAAACCTTCTTAACTAGAGACATGTATCAGCATGCCTTCTTCTTTCTCTTTCAAAAATAGTTTGCTTGGCTTTTCTTTCCAAAGCTTTAGCCTTCCATACTTTTAACTCTTCATTAAGCTTGTGCATTTCTCTGTTTATCTGTTTAGTAGTGTTGTTAAAACTCTTGGATATCCCGACAAGCTTTATTTTCTTGTTTTGTTTAACCCAGTCATTCTTCATTAGATTGTACTTTTTTTTCACTTTTTCGGCTTCCTTTGCTTTTACTTCCATTTTCATTTGTAAATAGGTAACTTTATCTTAGAGCTGGTGATTCTCGTCACTCAATCTTTTTCATTCCTTGGCAACTTCCTCCTTAATCAAAAGGGATTTTGGATGGCAAGATATGTTTCGATTGAATAGATACTCGAGGAATGGTCTCATCTAAGCCAGAAATGATTATACTACAACCCCAAACTCTTTTCCAAGCATCATACCCTGGAATGGTCTTATCCATGTATGCATGTAATCCTAACTCATACCTTTCTCTCCAGTGTAAAGTGGCTATCTACTGCAACCTTTTATAATCCTCAGCCTGATATTTGAAGTCAACACTAGCCAAATTTGAAGTCATGGGGATGAACTACTATAATCCATATTATCTTCAGACTAATAATGGTGCATAAACCATAGTGCCTGATACGCTGAGTAAAGGTACATATAGCAGATTACCACAGTGATATACAAAGTGTTTCGGTGAAAACCATGGTGCCCTCTAAGTTATATCAGAAGAAGCCAAGTTCTTAAGTTTTTTAATTCTTCTTCTGGACTTAGGCCATTCTATTTTAATGAATTCCTAAATAGGGATAGAATGTGGGAAGTAAAGTTTAACTTTATTTGTCCCTTCGCCCCAAAAATGACTTCAGGCCCAGATATATAATAACAGAGCACTTCCAAAGACTCTTCTTTAACCTTTTTTTTTGGCATGCATTGAGTGCTCAAATCATCTCAGCTAGAATTGCTAGAGGCAAATGCATGTTTCTTTTTAATTGATCAAATAAATCCACTACTGCTGCCTCAACATGTCCCAACACTCTCAAAAAGAAAACCATCTCATATATAGCAAGAGCGAATGCATCCAAAGCTTTTTCAATGTCAGATCACTCTTGAATTTTTTTCATAGATTTTGCCATGAGATGAAATTGGTGTTCCCTTTCTGCTCTATATAATGGTGGTTGGCTTCGGAACCTAGATCCAAAACTGGACTTAATTTTTTATGAAAGCTAGTCAGATTACGCTCTTTGCAGTAGATAGGTTTCGTCTCCAAAGGCCCAAGCCTGAGGAGACCTGATATCTCTTCTACATTCAGAGTCATGTCATACTAGTTGAATGAAAAACATAAGAATGATGAACCCCAAAACTCAATCACAACCTTTACTAACTGTTCATCAATGTGTATTTTGAGCAAAAGAGCTGTTGTCCATACTTTTCTATAAACCAAGTTTGCTTCGCATTCCCCCACTGATCCCATATTTCGGCTAACTTTCTCAAATTATTCTAGCGAAGGTCTAAATGTGTGATCTTTGGCAACTCAAACACAAAACCCCTTGTATACAGTTGCCATTGTTTTTCTAGTTGAATTCAGACTCAGAATAGACTTCTTCAAATTCCTTGGAAATAATCACTACATGTATTGGTTCCGCCATAAAGTTAAATAAAAATTTATCTAAATTGGAATTCTTTCTATAGCAAGCGTTCCTATATGCATATAAGGAAAAAATGCACCCAAAAAAGGAAAAAAAGTAGGATAGTATCCTTAAGAAATATAAATAAATTTTGAAACAATGAAAATCACAAATTATTCAAATGTGTGAATAAATTTCAAAGCAATGAAAATCACAAATTATTCAAACAAGATATCAAAATTATCCAAATAAAAGTATGAAAACACAGGAGTGAGATAACTTTGTACCTTTATGTGTCCCTAATTTTGATGACACTTAAAATTGGGATGGCTTTGACTGGAAGGTTAGTGTGGTCCACTGTATGTGTTTTAGGTCAGACCACTACTTAGGTTCTCAAATTCATCGAGCCCAAAAAGGACTAACAAGGTACCCTATCCTTAATCATCATGGATTTATGTTAGAATAGGTTTAATTCTAGTGGGTGTGTCTTCCATGCCCCTAGCAAGGCTAACATCGCAGATAGACATAGCATCTACACTCGGTAGGCTTTTCGCTTGGCCAGATAGAGGCTCATAGCTCAAAAGGTGATGCTACTTCACCTTCTCCTAAAATATTGGGTACCTATGCCCCTCCATATCTAATAGAGGAGAAACTACTGCATGATGTGCATAGTGTGTGCAAAGGGACAAATTTACCTTTTTATGACACAACACAAACAATAAAACTCACTATCCTGATCCCCAAAAGACAAAAAACATGAAAAGATTACTGCAAAATAAATATTAATATAATGAAAAAGAAAATTTTTAAAAAGGAAAATTAAAATTAAATACCTATTGAAATAGAATCAATTGAAATTTAGTTAACACGTAATTAATTTTAGGTTTAACTCTCTAGATGTCCCCTGTGGAGTTACCAAGCTATTCCAACGTGGCCTGGATAAGAATCTTTACCAAACCTGACTTAAATGGCCTTCGTTTCTATATTTGTTGGTATATCAATATTTTATAATCTCCTGTTTCTATAAGCCATATCATTATCAACGTTTTCATATTTTTGGGTACTAGGTGGCCAAAACAAATCGCTCACTTGACTTAACCCTAAATAATCATTACAAAATGACTATTTATTTAGAGTTGGCACTAATCTATTTAAGCTAGGTGAGATTGTTCACTTATCATAGTTTACTTTTTTAGGGTTAGGAAACCTTAGAATATCAAATTCGAGGATTGTGATCATACCAAAGATTATATAAAAGGGCTCGGGAGTCAGTTACAATCATAACTAAGGATCGACCCTCTTCTGATGCTTGAAAATCAGTACCTTATTAATTACATGTTAACTTGGCTTTTAATTTTTTTATATCCGATTTCAACATATGGCATTTAATTATAAATTCCCAAAATAATATTTTATAAAACAAATTTATTATTTCGTGTCGAAAAGAATTGAGTTTTTTTTTTATTGTGAAAATCAAAATCTCTAATGCATTTCACTAGAGGACCAATGGAACATGGAAGCTTTTTATCATTCTCTTTTGTAACCTAACAGAAAACCAGAGGAACACAAAAGATTTTAAAATTCAAAATGTCATTTACATCTTGTTGGAGAGCCCGAGGAATGTGAAAGGTTTTTTTTCTAAAATTTACAAAAATCTTGATTTTCTCTTTGAAAAGGATATCTCATTATTAAAATAATCTATGTAACCCTTCTCATAGTTTGGGAAAAACTCCACATGTCAATTTAGATTGGAGGATTATCTTAATTTTCTAAAACGAAAATTTTATATTTTATTAAAAATATTTATAGAACATCCTAAGACTCGATAACAATCTAAAACGATGAATCTATTCTTAAAGTGTACCTTTGACATGAAAGCAGCTTAGTAATCATATAAGAGTTAGTTTTAATGCTAAATTATCAAAATGTCATTGGGTTATACCTTTGGTGAGAAAATATCATGGTAATCCTAAAGGACCTGAAAAGGATTATAAAAAGGTGAACCTGTCCTAAATGTACATCTTTGGCATAAAAGCATTCTGATGATTACCCAAGATTCGATTCGAGAAAAACTACCAAAATGCCCTTAAAGTGTACTTTCGATATAAAAGTATCTCAGTAACCCTAAAAGACTCAAAAACAATAACAAAAAGGTGAATCCTTCCTAAATGCGCATCTTTGGCATAAAAGTATCTTGATGACCACCAAGGGATATATTGTAGGGAAATTACCAAAATGCCACTTGATGTACCTTTAATGTGAAAGTACCTCAATAATCCTAAAGGACTCGAAAACGATCATAGAATGGTGAACCTATCCTAAATGTGCATCTTTGGCATAAAAGATCCTAATGACTACTTAAGACTCGATTTTAAAGAAATTACCAAAATACGCCTGGGGTGTATTTTTGACGTAAAGGTATCTCAATAACCCTAAAATATTTAAAAACAATCATAAAGAGTATAAACCTCCTAAATGCGCATCTTTATATAAAAACATCCCGATGGCTACCTAGGAATCGATTGTAGGTAAATTACCAAAATACCCTTAAGATGTACCTTTGACGTGAAAGTATTTTGACAACCCTAAAGGACATGAAAAGAGAAGTAATGATGATTTTTACTTTAAATGGGTAATTTAGAGGATAAAAATGACCTATTGTACAAAAATTGCTAATAGATCCCCAAATTTTTAAAAATTAAATATTGTCTTAAATTGATTAGGAATGCTAAAAATGTGATTTTTTGGCCCAAAATACCTTAAATGGGTAACTTAAATTTTAAAGTAACCTAACATGCAAAAATGCTATTAAGTCCCTAAATTTTCAAAAATTGCATCTCGCACTCTAACGAAGAACTAAAAGAATATAAAAGGTTTTAATATTTTTAGCATCCCATCGAAAAACCAATTAAAAATATTTAAAATACTCTAAGTGAATGATTTATGCTAGAGATGACCATTTTGACCTAAAAATGTTAGATATCCCTAATGGTCCCTAAACTTTCCCAAAATTGCAAATTGGTCCCTAAATGATTTAAAATGCACAACACACATCAAGACACGTCAAAAATACATTAGAAATTCACCTAAAGACTCCAGGACCATTCGGCCAAGCACCCATGACCTTAAAAAAATTTTTATGACATTTGCAGCTAAGTCTTTAAATTTTTCTAAAACTGTTAAATGTCCCCAAAATGCCTAAAAATTAAAATTTCCTATTTTTAGCCATTACCTAATTAACTTAATCTTCTAAATAAATTGAAAAAAAATTATAAAATTATAAAATAGTCCTTAAGGATTTGACCAAATACCCCTAAATAGCCCAAAAATGAAAATTTACATTTTTAACCCCTATAAGTTTCAAGAAGCTAGGAAACGCTTATAAACGGGTTTGAAAAATAGAAAAATTGTGAAACAACCTTACCAATGCTGCCATCAACCAAAATAGCCCCTAAGTTAAAACATCTAACCTCTAAAATTTTAATTATTTAACAAAATGACCTCTAAAAATTACTTTTCATGAAATTAGACCTAAATGCTTGTTAAGATCATCCTAGAATAATACCAAGCACAACAAAAATTCTCAAGATATGAATATTTAAGATAACTCACAAACTAGATGTAAAAAATAAAATAAAATAAAAATTCTAAGTGCAACCATGTATAATTCATGAAGTCCATCGATAATAAAATTTATTTTAACTCAGATGAATGTGATTTAAAGCATTTAAACTTTGAAAATATGGTTTAATGAAATGTAAACAATAACTAAAAAGAATGGTCATGGTTCCAATCTTAGCTTTTAAAGCATAAAATATGCCATAGCTTAAGCTTAATCACCTTAATAAGTAAGGATCATGCAACTACCATCAAGAATTCAAGAAGATGAAAATAAAATGAATAAAAATAGAAGATGAAATAAACAACATGAATTTTCAAGAAGAAACTACCTTGAAAGCTTTTGAAATAAGTTAAAATCCTTTTTTTTATTTTATTTTTATTTTTTTGGCTTCTAGACTAAGAATCTCGAAGAAAACATCCTCCCCTATTTATAGGGGAAGATGATTCAACCAAGAAGGATGAATTTCTATGTTTTTTTTTTCTTTTGTTTTAATTTTATATATTTATTAATTGGCTAACTTGTTAGGTTAAAACTAGTTATAGTGTGTCATAAGTCCATACTCTTGCCATCTCTTCTTACAAGGCACCACCTAAAGCCATGATTGGGCATGATGACAATGTAGTCCTTTTTGGCCTAACTTGATCATCTAGTTAGAATGAAACTAAATCAATTGAAAAAGAATTTAATTCCAACCAAATTAGATTTCATATAACTAAATTAGCAAATTAGAATAAATTATGTAAAAATAAAATTGCGTTATAAATTTACAAGTAAACATTGTCTTGGAAGTAAAGAAACAAATGCAATCGAGGTGTATAAAAAGCCTAATTGTAAATTTTATGAAAAAAATGATAACAAATTACAATTCATGTACTCAACAAAATTCCACATAATAAATACAATTAAAAATTTAATCATATGAAAATTCCAATCAAAATTGTATAAAAAATTTAAATCAAAATAATTGATAAAAAATTTAAAAAAATGATTAGTGGACTATGTAGGAAAATTAGTGATTAAAATGGGCTTGGTATGCTTTTAGAGAATGAAATAGGCTTGGTAGCAAATCAAAAAAATAGGCTTGGTAAGGTCATTAGGCTTGTTGAGAAATTATTAGGCTTATTGGGCATATTTGCAAAATTTAAAATTTTTAGGCTCTAAGGAGATTTTGCCTAAAATAAAATTAATAAAATTTTTTATAAAGATTTCAAGCATTGAATTATAAAAAAAAATTTTTAGAAATCTTATGTGCAAGAAAAACAGCTAAAATCCAAAACTTGTAAATTTTTACGAGAAAACCTTTATGGAAGAAAATTTTTATTTGGAAAAAAATACAAAACTTATGAAATAAAATAAAATTTTAAAAACTAATTTAATATAAATTTAATAATAATATTTAATGAATTTTGAAAATCTTAAAATAAAAAAATTTTTCTTGAAAAAATTTACAGAGTAGAAAACTCTTTGTCTTAAAAACAAAAAAAATTCAAAAAAATGCAAAACTCATAAAATAAAATAAATTTGTTACAACTAAATTAATGGTAGTTAAATGAAAATATTTAGAGAATTTTGAAATTCAAAACTTGAGAAAAGTCCACCCAAAAGTTTACAAATAAAGGAAAACTTATATTTTGAAGTCAAAAAAATTTTAAAAATACATTGAAAATAAAATGTGTTAAATACAACATATTACCTAAAATATTAATTATCAAAAATAAAAAGGATGAAATTCTAAAATCCAAAATAAATTTAACAAGAACAATTTCACGAGCATAATATTCATGATATTGTAAAAATTCAAAATTAATTAAAAAAATTGATAATTTGACACCTTGTGGTGAAAAACACCAATACTTATTTTTTTTCTTGAATATATTTTTTTTTTTTGGAATGCATATTGGCATGAATACTGCACAAGTGTCGATAAAAATATGCTACAATTAATTTTTTAAGCTTTATGAAAAAATCTTAAAAAATTTATAAAAATGGGAAATTTGATCGTAATATCATTTGCAGGAATGATTTTCCCAATTTAGCAAGAAAATATTTAAAAACAAAATTCTCCTTTTGAATATTCATTCTTAAATGGCACTTTTTCTATCATGTGTCAATATGGTGATCTATATGTGACAGAATAAGTTACAAAAATGTGAAAATTACTCAGCAAAGGTCAACCTCTATCAGGGCGACAACCATATTCTTGGTCTCAGATAACTAAGACTACTAGAAAAAAAGACCTGGACGAAATTAGGTGTCTACACCTGGTGCTATATGCAGTTATCTTTTTTTCCATTGGTTCTGGCAAGCGCAATAGTAAAGCAAGAGGGCTGAGAAGGTCTACAACAGAGAGAAAATCAAGTAGGCCCCCAAAAAAACCATGTAATCCATAAAAAATCCTATTTTTGAGTGATTTTAGGACTTAAAAATTTATTAAACCCAATCATAAGCCCAATGTTGAGGCTTGGTATGAATTTTTATGATTTTTGGTATAAAAAATATGGCCAACTCAGATTTTGAGATTAATGGTATAAAAGTTGAAAAATGCCATGAACTTGGCAATTTTGCTTGGATGTTTCTATATATTGCATACCATATTAATACATTTAGGGGAAAAACCTATAATGTATCAATACATTCTTGGGATATATCGATATAATCTCTTATGCATCAATACATTTTATCCAAAAATTGAATTTTAGTTACTGCCAAACCTTGTATTGAAACATTTGGCCAATGTATCGATACATCAATCAAATATATCAATACAAGCCTCATATGTATTGACACAACCAATGAAATTTCATATTTTAAAGATGTAAAAGCCTTGTATCATTATACAAAGGCTATGTATTGATACCTGTATCCAAAATTCTAAAATTTATGCACCTTAGACTCTTCAAACCTTTTACCTAAGTCAGGAATAATGGAGAACAGATCCATGCTCATCTAAATAACAAAATAAGGTGTCTACAACTAGCCTTTTTTAATTGTTGTTGAGTATCAAAGACAAGGCAAAGATAAATAGACACCATTTTATCTAAGGCAAGAAGATGCTTTTTAAGTGCCTACAAAAATAAGATTTAATTAATGCATTACCATGATATATTAGTAATGACTCTAATAAAATTCTAAAAGAGTTTTTATAGTGTTTAGCCGTTCTACTGGACTATTGAGATTCTAAGACTCGACCCCATAAGTAGGCACCAACTAACATGGACTTTGACTCGATAGGTGTCAAGCTCTTTATGGAAAGACTCATTTGATATCTAGCATTTTGTGGATAGACTCTATTGGTGCCTAGTTCATTATGGATAAAATTAAAAGTGCCTGGCTCTTTATGAACAGACTCAATAGGCATCTATCTCTTTGAAAACTGACTTGATTGGTGCCTAACTATTTGTGGATAGACTCAATAGATGCCTAACTCTTTGCGAATAAACTAGATTAGTGCCTATTTCATTGTGAACAGACTAGCTAGGAGTCTAACTCTCTGTAGACAGATTTGGTTGGTACCCAACTCTTTATGGATAGACTTGATAGGCATCTAACTCTTTATGGATTGACTTGCTAGGTGCTAAACTTTTTATAGATAGACTCGATAGGTGTCAGCACTTTACAAACAAATTCAATTGATGCCCAGCTCTTTATGGATAGAAACGTTAAACACTAGCTTTTTATAGATTATCTTGATGGGTACGCCACTCTTTGTGGACAAACTCAACAAGTACATAAAAGAGGTTTGAACACCATCCTGATAAAAACATCTTCAAGAGAGGTTTTTAGGTATTCTTAAAAGTAGCTTTGGATAAGATGTCTTCAAAAGAGGCTTTTAAGGTTTTTAGATGGAATATCCTCAAGAGAGGCTTTAAAATTTTTTGAAAATATCCTCAAAAGAGGTTTTAAAGATTTTGATGTAATGCTCTCAAAAGTGGCTTTAAAGGTTTTTGATGAGAAACATCCTCGAGAGAGGCTTTAAAGGTTTTTTAGAAATATCATCAAAAGAGGTTTTCAAGATTTTTTCTGGTGAAAGCATCCTCAAGAGAGGCTTTGAAAATTTTCAAAATATCCTTAAGGAAGGCTCTAAAATTTTTTGATGAAAAGTCCTCAAGAAAGCCTTTGATGGTTTTTTAGATACCCTTAAGAAAGGTTCTAAAAGTTTTTAATGAAATATCTTTAAGAAAGGCCTTGAATGTTATCTAGGAAATGTCATGGATGGTAGGGCGCTTGATAGTCATTCCTATTTTTTATTTTTATTATTTTATCTTATTACCTTTCAATTAAGTCTCGAGATGCTAGAAATTAGCTTAGACAAATAGGGTGTCTATAAAACCCATTCCAAAGTAACATAAAAAAAATCTCTTTTTCATTTTTTCTTTTTCATTTTCTTAAACTGTTAATTATCATTTAACGAAAATGTTAGCATGGTTAAAAAGTAATTCGACAAAGGTTTGAATGAAAGTATGCATTTACATTTTAAGAAAGGAAAAGATATAATATTGGAAAGAAGATACCATATTATTTTTTCAACACAAATAATAGCAAGGGTGAGGTACAGAAGACATTTAGATATTACTTAGATAAATGAATTCTTTTGATAAGTTCTTCAAAGATCTCCCCTGAATAGGATGTTTGCTCTCATGCAAATCCATTCCTCAAGAATGCTTTTGACTATACCATGCCTTCTTTTTTAACCTTAATTTTTGGTGAATTATGCTCTGTTCTTCTTTGCTCAACTACCCTTTCTGGGTTTTTAATTTGAAGCCTCCCTTTTTATCACCTTTTATTTAGACACCTGTTTAGGTTTTCATTCAATTTTTTAAAATTTTTTTCTTTTTTTATTTTTCTTCTATTTTTCTTTTTTTAAAATGATATTACTTTTTAGGCATAATACTTCTTTACATTATCAAAATTGATAGGGTTTGATAAAGCATCCCTAGCCATTTCTACCAAAATTAATGCCTCTCCAAAAAAATGTTTTCTAAACTACATAGCTCCTTCCCTATTTAGCCTATTTTCCCTAAGGATTTTTTTGGGCGGGAAGGATTTTCTTCAATACAAATCCTCCCTTATCGAATTTTTTAGGGTGGATTTTCTTATTATTGGCTCTTACTATTCTTTTCTAATAAATTGAACTATGTTAGATCACTTTCAACCTTTTATCTCCAAAGAAATTTAACTATTCATAACAATCTCGAACCCATTCAACTTCCACCAATTTGGTCTCCATCAATACCCAAAGTGAGGGGATTTTAACTTTGATAGGTAAAATGGCCTCTATACCATAAACTAATCAGTAAATAGTATTTTTTATTTTAAGTTCAAACAAAAGTTTGATAGCTAAGAGGGAAAAAGAGAGTTTTTTATGCTAATCCTTATAGGTCTCCACCATCTTCCCTACAATCTTCTTATAGGCTACTTTTATAGCTTTGTTCATTATCGCACTGTATGTTACCAAATTCTGATGTGAAGTTTTGAGTTAGGGACATACCTCTATCATTAATTTATTATTCAAATTAGAGGTGTTACTTGTTATAATTCTTTTCAGGATTCTAATTCAGCAAATAATATTGGTTTTTAGGAATTTCATCACCATTGACCTTGATACATTTGCATAAGAGGCAAATTCATCCCATTTGCAAATTAGTTTATAGCCACCAAGATAAAATGATGACGGCTTAAAGCTGTAGGGGTCATTGGTCTAATAACTTCCACGTCTTATATTGAAAAAGGCCATGGAGCAATTTTAACGTGTAATGGTGAAGATGGTACATAGATCTCGTTAGCGTAGACTTGACACTTATGGCATTTTTTAGCATACTTAATACAGTCACTCTCTATGGTCATCCAAAGATAGCCTCTCTCATGATTTGCCTTGCCATTTAATGTCCAGTTGTATGGATTTCGTAAACTGTTTCATTACCTCTTTTAAGATTTTTTGTGCTTCAGAAGCATCCATACATCTCAGCAATGTTCAATTATATTTTTTCTTATAGAGAATCTCACAGTCCGTAACAAAGCTCATTGCTAACCTCTTTAATGTCTTTTTATCATTTTCTAAGGCATTGTCTGAATATACTTGATCCTTAAGATACCTTTTAATGTTGTAATGCTATAGGTGACCACCCACTTTTACTTTGATCATATGACAATATGTAAAAGATTCACATATGCTTATTTGAATTGGGATTACTTCTTACCTTTTACTTATTTCAAACATCGAGGTAAGGGTAGCTAAAGCATCTGCCATTTGATTATCATTTAAAGATAAATGGATGAATTCCATTTTCTAAAATTTTTTTACCAATTCTAGAATCAACCTTTTCTATTATAGCAGCCTAGAATCTCAAGTTTCCCATTCATTGCATAGTTGATAAATTACCAAGTCTAAATCTTTGTACACTTTCAATATTTGGGCTTTCCTTTCTATGATTATGATGCATGCCTAATATTTTGCCACATTATTTATGCAGTCAAAATCTAATTTGGCAGAAAAAAGATAATAAACTGCTTTTGAGCATATTAAGATTGCCCTAATTATAAGGGCCAAAGCATTTAAAGCCCTATTGAAATACATCTTCCAAACTAATTTTTTGGGATATTTTGCTTTCTTTTCAACAAAGATATCCATCATATTCTCATCAAGGAAATCAAAGTCTAAAGGTTGGTAATCATCAAGTGCCCAACTTGGTAGAAATTCGATAATAGCACTTTCTTTTATAGCTTTTTAAAATACACTATATTATATTTCGATAACAAGACTTGACATTTAGCTATTCTTCAGACAATGCTGGTGCTTCAAAGAGGTACTTAATCGGATCCATTTTGGTAATTAGCCATATGGTATGTTACAACATGTATTGTCAGAGCCTTTTTGCAATCTAAACTAGGGCACAACATATCTTTTCTATTTGGGAATAATTTACCTCATAGTTTGAAAACTTTTTACTTATGTAATAAATGGCTTTTTCTTTCTTCCTAATTTCATCATGTTGCCCTAGCACACATCCTATTAACCTCTTGAATACCATAAGGTGAAATATGAAAGGTTGCCCTTATAGTGACGGTACTAGAATAGGAGGACTTGACAAATAATGCTTCACTTTCTCGAATGCCTTTGGGTAATCTTTATCCCATTGAGCCAGATCATATTTTTGATGAAATCAGCCAATGTAATTCAATCTCCTGAGGAAACTTTTTACTTCTTTTTATGTACGTGAAAGGGGTCATTCTTGGATGACTCTAACCTTATCAAGATCAACATGAATCCCCTTTTCACTTATAATGAAGCCCAATAATTTCCTCCATCTAACTCTACAGGTGCACTTTGCATGATTTTGCTTTGATTAGTGTGACATGTCCTTCTTCTTGGGGCAAATTGGTAATCATGTCATCGATGTATATTTCAATCTCTTTATGCATCATATCATAGAATAAAATGGCCACTACCCTTTAATAGGTTACCTCAACATTCTTTAATGTAAATGGCATCACCTTATAACAAAATGTGCCCACATTATAATAAATGTGGTCTTTTCCATGTCTTCTAACACCATCTTAATTTGGTTATACCTTAAGAATCCATCCATGAAAGAATATAGATAGTACTTTGCAATGTTGTCAGCCAGAGTATTAGTATAAGGAAGAAAAAATTATCCTTTAGACCTACTTGATTCAGATCTTAGTAATCTATGTACATTTTGACTCTCCTATCTTTTTTTAAAAATCGGGATGATATTCGCAACTCACTCGGGTATTTTACCATTTTATGGAATTTGACCTTAAATTGTTTATTTACTTTTTTTAATTTTCAAGAGCATTTTTTGTTTCATTCTTTTTAACTTTTGCTGAATTGACTTGCATTTAGGTTTCAAAGGTAATTTATGGACCATAATCCTTGAATCTAAGATAGGCATATCTTCATATGACCATGTAAAGACATCTTGAAACTCCTAAAATAGATTTATAAATTCTTTTGTTATAGTGCGTATAAAAGCAGTCACTATTCTAACCTTCTTTCTATCATCCTCATTATCAGTTAGGTTTATCACATATATGTGCTTTTCATGGGGCATTATTCGTTCATCATTATGCTTTATTATTTTTAATAGATTGAGAGCCAAAGTATAGTCATCAACATCCTCTTTTAAACCAACCTAGTTTCAGCAAACAGTCTATTTAAGGTCAACCTTCGAATCCTAAACGAGATTTTTTGCTTTTCTTTGATCAAAAAATCTATAAAGTAAGGAAAATAAAAGAATGGGTAGACAAAAATATGGCATGATTTGCATATGTGTATGTAAATAGAAAAAAAAAAACTATTGGTATGAAAGAGATTGACTGTATACTAAAAGTTATATGCATTTTATTTCTATAAATAATGATTTAACATATTAAGTTCTTTACAGAAAGGATCCTTATATGTCAAAGTAGGTTCCTAGAATTACTCTGAAATTGGTCTAAAAGCTACAGTTTTCTCAAAAATAGTCTAATTCTTCTAGAAGTATCTGAGAAGACATAGGTAGATTCCATAATCGTCATTTGGCTCCTCGCTGTTCTCTCTAATAGTGGCCACTTGACAATTCCTGAAGTCCTTATTGATCACTATCATGACATCTTTGTTTTTTTTCCTTCAATTTCTAGATTAATAACCCTTTGGTGGTGGAAAATTTCTTTCAGTAAGGGGTAAAAGGTTAACTTTTGGCTCTACTCTCAATTAATGGCCTGGGCTAGTTTCTTTCTTCAAGTTATATTCTCTATCTTCTTCTCCTAACTCTATTTTAGCTCGAAGCCTAGTCTATGTTTCTTTTTTTTTACCAATCATATTGATAGATCAGCTTATCCTTGTAGATATTTTCTAAGGCTTTTTCTAACAGGGCGTCTTTCCCTACCATGAGCTTGAGACCTATCTGGGTAGTCTTTGAAAGCCTTGGCTTCAGTATTGAAAAACCTTTAATAACAAAGGTGGCATTAACAATTTTAAAGGCTCGAAGGAACATTCATTAGCTTTGGCATTTACCTTAACATAAGAAGCTTCAATAGAAGTCATGGCTATAATATCCTCCTCCCTTAATAAGTTGACCACTTTTTCATCAATTATGAATTTGACTTTGTGATGAAATGATGATGGTACTCTGCTAACATAACGGATCCATTGTTGTCATAATAAACCATTATATGTTAGAATGATATCCATGACATGAAATTCTACTTCAAACGAGCATAGGCTAATGTTTAAGGTAATTAAAACAATTCTTTTAATTTTCTTTTTTATTTCATAAATGCCTTAACAACCATTTGATTGTGTTTTATCTGGCTAGCATCAACTGGCAAGTAAGATAAAGTGATCAATGGTATTACATTAAGAGCTAGCCTATTATCAATAAACACTTTTGGTAGTATAGTTCTCTTGCAATTAATAGCTATATGAAGGGCTTTTATGGAAGTGGTCCTTTTGACAATATTTCATCATCACTGAACAAAATGAAAATGTTAGCAACAATATTATTTTCTAGGTGATCAAGTTTATGTATCGATACATCTTAAGGGATATATGCCTGGTTAAGCATTTTTAGCCAAAGCATTATGATACGACTTTGAATTTAGTAAAGCTTAGAGAGATATTTTTACTGGTTGTTGTTTTAATTGCTCCACATTGTTATACTCACTATGTTTTATAAACTTGAGAAATTTAGCTATTTTTTTCTTTATCAGTTTCTAAACTTCTACTGGGACATTTTTAGTAACTGTGGCTATTCTGGCTGTTTGTCCTTTTAGTTTTGCTTTAACACTAACTTGGTTGGTTTTGAACCCATAATAATGACCATTTTCAGTTATGTGGCTTACCCTCGCAATGTTAATTGTAGGTAAGTAGCCTATAACAGAGTTATCACCTCACTATCATATATTCATGGCACCTGCTTATTATCTTTATGTGGAAAGAATGCTGGCATTCTGATGATGAGTCTAGGAGCAATTTCGGCTTTGGGAGCTATAGCCTTTGACTGGTTGCAATAGATGATAAGAGGGCAACTAACACCATAAGGCTTTAGTGATGATCCTTCATTGATCACGCTGACTGATGTTTCTTCCTCCTAACCGGCTTCTTCATAGAATTTAACTTTGCCATTATCTATTATTCTTTGGATCATCGCTAAAAATTTTGGACAATCTTGTAATGTATGTCTTGGAGTCATGTGAATCTTGCAAAAGTTAGTCTTAAGATCAGATTAGTTGTCGGTGCTTCTACAATTATAACCAAGAATGCCACCTTCAACCAGGATCACCTAAACTTTTTCCATTGGGATTCTAACTTCTTGAACATTTGTCTTCACCTATCGTTGTTCCTCAGTGACTAAGATATTCACTATAGGTTCAAAATTATTAGGTAGAGGATTTGCTGTAACATTAGGTCGAGAGCATTATCGAATTGGAAGGTAGTTGCTTCAATAAGACTTTGGACATTTTTCTTAAAAGCCATACATTTTTTTATTGAACGATCGACTACCACATGATATTCATAGCGAGCATTTGAGTTGTACCAGCTAGGCAAATTACCTTTATCTGGTTTGGTAAAGATAAAGGCTACTAATTGAGCCTTAAGAAGCTTCTCAAAGATTTTTTTATAAGAATAAGGAGGAGGCTCATAATAAGGTTTAGGTTAGTTAGCTCTCTAGGCTGGTTGGTTAGTATTTTGCCTAAATTGATTTTAAAGAATAAGATTTGGGATGGTGGTTCATGGTGTCAGTAAAGTGAAAGCTGGCTTGCTAACCTTGGTTCTGATAATAAGGGTAAGGTCTCTAACAATATTGACGAATAGGGCTTCCTTATTCTTTTTACTAGATACAGTTTTCTTTATAGTAAAAAATTCACCAGTGACAATCTTTTTTACTTTTACTATTGTTTTAATCATTTTTGCTGATATAACAAATTGTAAATTTCTTGGTTGCATTCCCTGCTAACTAATCATAGCAATGAGGGTGTAAAGTATTTATGAATAGCATGGTTGTTTTTTCTCAGTTAATGAGGGTTAAAATTGAGAAGCTATATCTCTTCATCTTTATGCATGTTCATTGAAAGATTCTATAGGCTTTTCTCCATATTTTGTAGAGTTAGTCTATTTGGTACCCATTCGACCATGTGCTTATATTGTTACAGAAATATCTTTGCCAAGTTGGTCTAACATTAAATTTGGGTACAGTTCAGATCATTATACCATCAGATTGCTAATCCTGATAAGGTTTTCTAGAAATAGTGAATGAATAGCTTGTCATTTTATACATATTTGGCCATTTTTTGAATGAACAATTTGATATGCTCTTGAAGGGATGTCATGCTGTTATACTTTTCAAACTTAAGCATTTTAAATTTTAGAGAAAAAACCAAATCTGTTACAAAGCTAAGATCTATAGCTTGAAGCCTTTTTTCTAGAATCTATAATTTTTTTTTATTCTACTAGCTTCTTGCCTTTATGTTTTCATTTTCCTTCCTTATCATGGTCAAGAACCATTGATTCTCTTCATGCAACTGCTATTCTTACATTTGTCCCTTATGAAGGAGCATTAGGGTTAAAATATTGACTAGTGGAGGATTAGTTATAGGGACATTTTATTTGCCATCTATCATTTTAAGCATTAGTCTACTATTTTTCAACTTGTACTTCCCCAAATCTTTTAGCAGGAGTATCAGTAATAATTTATGGCTATTGGCAAATTGGCTCTCTTGCCATTTGCAATTCCATCATCCTTATGATTTGTGCTTGCAAATCCTTTTCTCTTTTTATCATGGCCTCTTTGGCCTCATGTTGACTTTCTTCTAATCTTTCTAGTTAGCTAAATAGTCTTCGGTAATTTTTCTTACTTTGTATCGAGTATGGTACCAATGGGTGGGTGGTTGTTCAGTTGGTCTCTTGGAGTTTGCAATATTGAAACCTTAAAACTTTCAAATATCCTTGAGTAAGTTTTTATTTAGGAATTGATGAAATTAATAAATATATGAATATATATGTATGTATGATGTCTGTATGCATGTTATAAACAAATGGATATATGAATGCAACTGTAGGAATGCTTGTTTTAGCAAAAGATTATAAACTCAAACTTTTTCATTAACTTCATAGAGAACTACATATTTATATTGTTAATCATGCATGGATTATATCCAAAGAAGGTTTTAACTTGCTCGTATTGGTTTCAAGCCTCTTCTAAAATTTTAATACAATGTATCCATGGTCCCCTATAGGGTTAATCTGTCTCTATAGGACCTAAACCTTTCCACCATTTTTCCAGCCTGGATAACAGCTAACTGAATCTGCTCTTTGAAATGATCAATGTATAGCTGTTAGCCTATACATCTAACTTCCCATCTTTTGTGCTCATCCTTGGCCCACCATAATTAGTCACCTTAATATGCTTCCACATCTTGGTAAGCTTGTATCAATACTTGAATATCATCTCTTCTCCATTGTAGTTCTAGTCTCTATAGTAGTTATCATAAAGGCTTTCTTTTTTTTGTAGCAATAGATACTCTTCACTATTCTTCATGTGGTGTAGCTTTAAGTTGTTCATTTTTCTCAATAGATCTCTTTAGTTGGAGATAAATATCAATATGCTCCTCATTTTTTCCTCCAAAAATGGTTTCCTTGACTTTTTCTTCTAAAGGTTTGGCTTTCCAAACATCTAACTCTTCTCGAAGCTTACGTATTTCTTCCATCATTCCATTGGAAGTCTCGTTAGAGCTCCCAGATCTCTCGATAAACTTAACTTATTATTCTATTTTACCCAATTTATTTTCATTAAAGTATACTTTTCCTCTATTCTCATGACTTCTTTATCTGGCTTCCATTTTTATTCTCAAATAGGTAACTTCTTCTTGAAGCACCTAATTCTCATCCCTCATTCTATTTTGGTCCCTGCTAGCTTTCTTCTTAATCAAATTAACCTTAAAAGGCATAAAGGGACTTGGGGAATGACTGTATCTATACCAAGAATTATCATATTGCCTTCCCAGATCTTCCTTTAGGCATCATATCTTGGTTTAGTCTGATCTATAGATGTATGCAACTACAGTTATATCTTTGCCTCTACTTCAAAGCAATTGGCTGAAGTTTTTTTTTAATAACCTTTCCCTTGGTATTCAAGATCTTCACCAACTATCCCTGAAGTCATCAGAATAAATTATTGGGACCCATATTGTATCCTTACTAACAATGATGCATGCCCTATGTGGCCCAAATTCCAAGCAAAAGCACAAACAATGAATCTCTATACTAATTAACAAAAGATTTTGGTGAAAGGAGGTGCTTTCTGTGTTATACCATTAGCAGATTCAACCCATTAATTCTTATTTCTTGACTTGGGCCATTCTTTCCTGATAAACACTTAAAGAAGGATAAAATGCAAGAAATAAGGTTTGACTTTATTAGCTTTTTTACCCAAAAATGACTTTAAACCCAAATATATAGCAACATAGCACTCCCAATAAATCTCCCTCAACCTTTCTTTCAGTATGCAATCAGTGCTCAAATTATCCTAACTAGAATTGCTGGAGTTGGGTGCATAATCCTTTCTAACTGGCCAAACAAGTCTACCACTGTGACTTCTACGTGCCCTAATATTCTTAGGAAGAAAACCAATCCATATATATCTAGGGTGAATAAGACAAGGGCTTTCTCAGTGTTAGAACGTACTTGAATGTATTCTCATAAAAACTGACAAGAGATAACACTAGTATTTCCCTTTTGCTAGATATATTGATGGTCTGATTTAAAATCCATGTCAAGAATTTTGCCTAACTTTTTAGGGAAATTGGTTGGATTATGTTCTTTACAATAAATTGGTATTATTCCTAAAGGTCTGAGTTTGAGTAAAGCTGAGATCTCTTCTACGTTGGAGTCATGCCATAATGGTTAAATGAGAAATACAAAAATGACATATCCTAAAACTTGATCACAGCTCTGAGTAACTATTCATTAATTTGCATCTTGAGAAAGAGTGTTATCTACCTATATTTTTTAATGAATCAAATTTGCTTTGCATTTCCCCATCCATTCCATATGCCTACTAACTTTTTCAAATTATTCTAATGAAGGTCCAAATGTGTAATCTTTGGCAACTCAAATACAGAACTCGTAGATATATAATCGCCATGCTTTTTTGATCTAATTCTGATTTAGTATGAATCTTCTGAAAAACCTTAAAAATAATTACTATGCACTCATTCAGCCATGAAGTTAGATGAAAATTAACCTATGCTGAAATTCTATTTTAAAGCAAGCATTCTTGTATGCAAATGAACAATGCACAAAAAACTTTAAAAAATGAGGCAATATCCGTAAAAAATATCAAATCCAAATAAAATTACGAAATGAAAAACTAAACAATTATCAATGAAAATTATAAATTATCCAAATAACTAAGAATATTGAAATAAAAAGCAAGAAAAAATAAAAAGGAAATTTTATCCTTTTCTGTGTTACTAATTTTTTTTGTGACATCTAAAATTAGGTGTCACGATGTGCCCTCCGTTTAACATGCTACAACTTAAAAATGAAAAAGGGAAAGGGCTTACTCTTTAAATTATCCCTTAATTACGATTTGAATTAGGTGTGATAGAGTGAAAGTCAAGGGGAAGACTGTCAGATGAATTACTCGTCCAACAAGTCTTGGATGGTCATTACAAAATGACCATGATAGAGTGAAAGTCAAGAGGAAGACTGCCAGATGAATTACTCATCCAACAAGTCTTGGATGGTCATTATGAAATGACCATGACTGGGGTTGCCACCAATCATTTTGGGCTAGGTATTGCTGGATACTTGTTAAAACAGGTGATTTTGAGTTACAAAACTCAAAACACTAATTTTAGAGACTGCGTATACTAAAGTTCGTTTTAAAAGAGTTCAAAAGTTGGTTACGTGTGGGGAAGGATTAGCAACCCCATGATGCCCAAAATTGGTACCATCTAGCCATAAATTATCAAATCGATTTTCCTAGGTTTTCATGCAATCATTATTTATATGTAATCCCTTCTTATGAATTCGAAGTTTAAAATATAAAATCCTAATTTTTATGATAAAATTTTAATTAAAATCTCCCTATGCGATCTAGAAGGCAGAAAAAACATAGAAGATTTAGTAAAATGAGATCCAAATTGATTTAAAAGAGGATATTTTACGTCGAGCACTAGAGGGATACTGACGCAGAGCCGAATTTAATGAAATTTGATTTTTTTAGGCATGAATGCAAATAGCCATCAAGAAGAGAAACATTTTAGTAAGACATAAAGAAATATAATAAGAGTTGCATTAAAAATTAATACATGATAACTTAAGAAAGGGACGGATGGTTGGGATGTATCTCGTATTGAGCTTAGTTATTGAGGAATGATCGGATTAGCCATTTTAAGACATGTTTCAATTTGATGGTCATTTTAGGCATGGAAATTTTCATAAAAGGTCCAGGGAAGCTCTGAGGAGAGAAAACTTAGATTTTAGATGTATTTTTGAAAAGTAGGGTTAGAGCATCGCCTTAGAGAAAATGAGGTTGGAGGATCTCCTTAGAAAAAATAGGTGGGGAGTATCCCTATGAAAAAAAAGATTTTTAATGATTTTTGAAAATTAAAATTTTTATATATTTTTTTAAAGAAATTAGATTTTAGAATAAAAAATCAAATGTATTATAAAAAGAAAAGGGAAATTAATTTTCAAAAACGTTTTTAGGTTCTGATTTGAGCTTAAAGGGACACGATGCCGGCAATTATCCCTTAGCTTTTATTTCTATTTTTTTATTTTATCATCTTTTACCTAGCTCCTAGGGTGCTAAAACTGGTCCAGATGAAATGAAGTGTCTACAGCTGCCCCTCTTTGGCCATTACTAAGTATTAGGAATAGAGCAAAGACAAATATACACCATTTTGTTCAGATGGAATGATGGATTTGTGTACCTGCTAAAAAGTGGAGAGTTATTTAGTGTCTTGTCGAGATGGGTTAAACAACTAATAGAAAAGAAGATTTTGATGAGTTTTGTAGGGTTTAACCTCCCTACTAGGTTGTTTTTCATTTTTTTCAAATAGAAGCCATCAGCTTGTATGGGCTTTGAGGTAAATAAAGAAAGATGTCCAGCTTTTCATGGACTAAGGTAGACAAGTGCCACTAGCTTGTGTGTGCTTTAATTTAAGTGAAGAAAGGCATCCAGCTCTTTGTGAACTAAGGTAAACAAGTGCCACCAGCTTGTGTGGGCTTTAAGGTAAGAAAACATCTTACTCCTTGAGGACTAAGGTAGGATATATGGTGCCACTAGCTTATGGGCTTTAATAAATGTCCTACTCTTTGAGGACTAACATAGGTAGTATGGTACCACTAGCTTGTGTGAGCTTTGATAAGCATCCTGCTCTTTAACTACTAAGATACATAGTTTCCACCAGCTTCTGTGGGTTTTAAGGTAGGGAAACGTCCTACTCTTTGAGAACTGAAGTAGGTAGTAACCACCAGCTTGTTTGGGCTTTGAGGTAGAGAAGCGTCTTACTCTTTGAGGACTAGAAGGAAATGAGTTTAGACACCCTTCTTGGGTGATTTTCAATGGGCACATAAGGTTAAAGGTACTTACTTGAGGCCTTTTGGGGTTTTTTGAAATCAACAAATGGTACCTTAGGTTCCCTATAAATTTGACTTCTGCGTATGGGAGCTGATACCTATAAGATGTTAAATATTGCATAATGCATGGAGATGCAAATGCCTACCTAATTAATGTAAGGGTGATGACTTTAAAGGCCTAATCCAATGGCTAGTTTTGGCTTTCTTCAGCCTTGGTGAGGTGGCCTTTTGCCTCAGGTTTGTCAATCTTGCTCTAGATTTCCAAAAGCTATAAATGTTAAGGCTATCTCTTCTTTAAAAGTATAGGAGTTCATGACCACTTAATGGGAAAATGTTTTGAGCATATTTTCCAAATGTGGTATCCTAAAGCAAGACCAATTATGGGCCCCTAAGAGTTTGTTCTTGGCATTTAAACATGAAACAAAATTCCTTTAAAGTTTTATCTTTTGAAATAATGCTTGGAAACCATGTCATCAGTTTTGTCCATTTATCAAGCAATATCAATTAAAGAATAAACATGATGCACCATGGAATGCAAGGTAACAAAAAGGTTGTACAAGAAATCAAACAGTTGTATTTTCATTCAAAGAAAGAAGGTACAAGTTGTGATAAATTTATGAGATTGTGGAAACTTTTGAAATACAAAAGAGATAAGAGGAGTCTTCTTGGTTGATTGGATCTGATGTTAATGATATGAATTCTTCGTGGACTGCCTTCAGAGATTTCTCTCGAGCAATTAATCCATTTAGTGTTAGCTAACCTATAAAGAGATTCCTTCGATTGCCCTATGATGGAATGTGGACTCAAAGTTAGGCGATTCCCATTTTTTTAGTGCAAGTGTCAATGAGGTTTTGGTGGGGGTGGTTGGTATAAAATAGATGCGTTCGGTTACGACTTAGTTTGATCAGAGGA
The DNA here is from genome assembly GCA_038382065.1 of Adansonia grandidieri. Classification (NCBI taxonomy): domain Eukaryota; kingdom Viridiplantae; phylum Streptophyta; class Magnoliopsida; order Malvales; family Malvaceae; genus Adansonia; species Adansonia grandidieri. The sequence goes on along the minus strand of JBBYHK010014156.1, from coordinate 11,352 downwards.
ACAAGTTTTGGTTGCTTAAGTCACTTTTTTAGGTTTTTAACTTAAGCTATTTTTTATTTTTGTTTTTGTCTTGTATTTTTCCTTTTTCTTAGATTTTCTTCTTTGTTTTCTTTTTTTTTTCTAAATTTTTTTTGGAAAGTGGTAGAAGGTCTAAGAGGATGCCCTTTTGAGTTTTCATCCTAAAGTCTTTTCAGGCATAGTATTTTTTAATAGAATTAGAGTTCATAGGGTTGGGCAGGTCACTGCCGTCCATCTTAGTTAAGAATAGGGCTCTTCCAAAGAATATGCTATTCACCATGTATAGCCCTTCCCAATTTGTTGTGAGTATCTTTATGGATTGGGAGAATTTGTTTCAGCACCAGGTCACCTTATCAAAAATGATGAGGATGAACTTTTTTGTCATGGGCTTTCATCATGCACTTTTGATACATCTGCTTGACACAGATGGTTTTGATCCTTTTCTATTCGATGAGATTAAGTTATTCATATCCGTTTTTAGCCCATTCAGCCTCTTCAAGTTGTGATTCCATTAAAACTCTAAGGGAAAGGATTTCAACCTCGATAGGTAGGATAGCTTCCATGTCGTAGACCAAGGAAAATAGGGTAGCACCTGTAAAAGTTCATACAGTCGTGCAATAAGCATGTAAAGCAAAATGCAAGTTTTCATGCCAATCTTTGTACATCTTAGCCCTTTTTTCAACTACCTTCTTGATATTCTTGCTGGCTACTTCAACTGGTCTGTTCATCTTCAGATGGTATAGTACAAAGTTTCGATGTTAAATCTTGAACTGAGATCAGACTGCTCGCATCATCTTATTTTTTAGGTTGCATGTATTATCAGTAATGCTTTGTTCAGGAAGACCATATCTACGAATGATGTCCCATTTCATAAATTTGCACATGACAGATCTAAAGACATTGGCATAAGACATTGCCTTTACCCATTTGGCGAAGTAATCGATCATCGACCAAAATAAAGCAATGCCCATTAGAAGCCTTAGAGGTAATCGGTCCAATCATGTCCATGCCCCACATAGAAAAGGGCCATGGAGCTATCATAACATGTAGAGGTGTCGTTGGGACATGGATCTTGTCAATGTAAATTTGGCATTTGTGACACTTTTGAGCATAGTCAATGCAATGTTTTTTAGAGTTAACCAATAATAACCTACATGACTTGTCTTGCCATTCAATATCCATTAGCACACATACCACAAATTCCTTTGTGAACTTCTTCAAGTATTCTTTTGGCTCTAGAGGAATCCACTCATCTGAGTAACATTTGATCCTAGCCCTTCTTATACAAAATGTCACCATCCAAAATGAAACATCACAGTTAATCGCCTAATGGTTCTTTTATCAGCTTTAGTGGTGCCTTTTGGGTATTGTTGATCCTTGATGTACTGAAGGATGTCATGATACCATGCCAAACCATCTTCTTTTTCTTCAATATTCTAGCAATGTACTGGAGTTGAGTAGATGCTCATTTGGATAGGAGCAACATCCGATTCTTGATTGACGTTAAACATGGAAGATAAAGTGGCCAAGGCATTAGCAATTTGGTTTTCTTCTCGAGGTAGATGTTGAAAGCTAATATTATTAAACTTTTTCTTGCACTTCGATATCAAATTCCCATAAATAGATCAGTTTGGCATCATGTGTTTACCATTTTCCCTTTAATTGGTAAACGATGAGGTTGGATCTCCAAACACGTGCAGTATTCGAATGCCCCTTTCAATGGCTACCTTGAGTCCCATGATGCAAGCCTCATATTCGGCTATATTATTGGTGTAGTCAAAGTTTAATTTGGCTATGAAAGGGTAATGGTAATGGTTTCCCTTGGGTGAGATGAGAATTGGCCTAATTACATGCTTTAGTGTATTTGAAGCTCCATTAAAGTACATTTTCCATGACAACCTGCACTTGTAATGTTCTTTGGTCGGATATGCACATAAGTCTTCATCAAGAAACTTGAAGTTTAAAGGATAATAGTCATCTATGGCTTAACTTACCAAAAAGTCTGCTATTGCATTGCTTTTAATGGCTTTCTGGTTCACATACATGATGTCATACTTAGAAAGCATAACTTACCATCTGGCTAATCTCTTAAACAAGGCAGATGCTTCACATAAATACTTGATGGGATCAAGCTTGGCGATTAACCACATAGTGTGGTACAGCATGTATTGCCTTAACCTCTGGGCTATCCAAGCTAAAATGCAACATAGCTTCTCTACAAATGAATAATTATTTTCATATTCTGTAAATTTCTTGCTCAAGTAATAGATAGCCTGTTCTTTCTTTCCTGATTCATCATGTTGTCCTAATGCACAGCCCATCAACTTGTCTAGGATCGATATATACAAGATTAATGGTCGTCCGAGCACTAGTGGCACAAGTACTGAAGGGTTTGAAAGGTAATGTTCACCATATCGAAGCTTCTTGGCATTCTTGATTCCATTATCCAGGATTTTATTTTTTAAATAGCTTAAAGATTGGATCGCATTTATCGATCAACTAAGATATGAACCGAGTTATGTAATTTAGTTTTCCCAAGAAACTTCTCACTTCTTTTTGAGTTCGAGGTGGTGGTAAGTTATGGATAGCCTTAACCTTGTCAGGATCCACCTCTATTCCTTTCTCACTCATAATGAACCCCAATAATTTACCAGAGGTGACACCACATATACATTTAGCAAGATTTAGCTTGAGCAGGTATTTGCGAAGCTTTTTAAAGATTTTTCGTAGATTGGCAACATGTTCACTTTCTTTTATTGATTTGGCGATCATGTCATCCATGTAGACCTCTATTTCTTTATGCATACAATCATGGAATAATGTCACCATAAGCCTTTGGTAAGGTACCCCGGTATTCTTTAATCCGAAAGACATCAATTTATAATAGAAAGTTCCCCACATGGTCACAAAAATGGTCTTTTCCATGTCTTCAACTACCATTTTGATTTGATTATAGCTCGAAAACCCATCCATGACGAAAATAGTGCATTTTTGGTGATGTTGTCTACTAAGGTATCAATATGAGGTAGAGGAAAATTATCCTTGAGGTTGGCTAGGTTTAGGTCCCTGTAGTCCATACACTTCTGCACTTTCCTGTCCTTCTTAGGAACTAGGACTATGTTGGCTACCCATTTAGGATATTTGGCTACCTCAAGAACTCCTGCTTCAAATTGCTTCTTGACTTCTTCCTTGATCTTAAAGAGCATTTCTAGTTTCATCATCCTTAACTTTTGCTGGATTGGTTTGCATTCAGGTTTGAGGGGAAGTTTATGAACCACAATGTTGGTATCCAGTCTAGGCATGTCTTGATAGGACCAAGCAAACACATCTCAATATTCTTGAAGGAGACTTATTAGTTTAGCTTGAGTTGATGTTTTGATAGAGGTTCCAATTTTGACTTCTTTTGGGTCTTCTTTTGTTCCAAGGTTTATGGTTTCAATGGATTCTTTATGTGGTAATATTTGTTTTTCTTCTTGTTTAACTAGTTTTCATAGGTTTAAGGGTATGGGGTTCTCTTCAGGGTTCTCTTAAGATTTGACCTCATCGACACAAATCAGTTGCTCTAAATCAATTCCTAAGGTTTCAGTATGAAAATTCATGTCACCTTCATTGGGGTACCTAAAAATATGGAAAAAAAACAATATTGGTGGAAAAAGTTGTAAAAAAAAGTTTAAGGTCGACAAAAATTATGAACACAAAGAATAAATGCAAAATGCTTAGTCATTTTCATTGATAATACTTAATAAAAGTTGCCTACACAAAGGATCCTACAATGCTGTTGGGTGAAAGCATGTAGGTTTAGTTCATAGCATTACTTTGAAATAGACTTGAATAGTACAAGAATCTCGATCCCAGTCCAAACACTCAAAACAAACCCTAGAGGGCACAAACCAGCCTTAGGACTTGTAATTGACATCTTTGGCTCACCAATCGTATTGATAGAAATATTCTCGAATGCTTTATTCAATATAACCACAGCACTAATGGAGCCAGTATTTATATGTCCTCCTAGGCAGAAACTTTCCTGAAGTAGTGGGAATATGATTGGCTCATCCTCTATCTCTCATCTTGACAAACGTGCCATTCTTCTTTCATGGTTCTTCTAAACTTGCTTTCTTTCTGTTGTGCAGTAGGCTTGAATCCTAACCCTCTTTTGTCAAATTGGTTGACCACTTTCAAGGCTTTAGCAATTCCTTGAAGGTGTTTTTCAAGTCCTTTTCTAGCCTAGGCACCTTTATCGACAGTCAACTTCAAACCCATGTGAGTGCTCTCTGATAGGTGAGGCTAGACAATTGGTAATCCCTCTTTGATATAAGTTGCATTAACAAACTCAAAGGCTTGGAAAAAGGATTCTAGGCTATCGTCGTCAGGTTTGACAGATGAAGCATTATTTAAGGTAGCAGCAATGATATCTTCCTCTCTTCTAATACTAATAACTTTATTCTCACCGATGAATTTCAACTTTTGGTGTAGAGAAAATGGTAGTGCCTCAATAGATATGACAGAGCAATGTCCATCACATTGAAGTCAACTTCATAAGTACATGGGCTAATTAGAGTGAAATGGTGATGTTCCCGACAATGTTCTGGTAAGTTCCATCAAATGCTCGCATAATAGTATAACTATTCTAGATATGAGATGCGTCAATAGAGAGCTTATTCAAGCATGACATGGGTATTACATTTAAAGTCGACCCATTATCAATAAGCACGTTGGGCAACGTGGTGCCTTTACAATATGTGGTGATATGGAGGGCCTTATAATTTCCTCTTCCTCCATATGGGATTTCATTATCAATAAAAGATATGTAATTGTCAATGGTGATGTTTTCACTAGATGATCCAACTAACCTATAGAGATGTCAGGAGGGACATAGGACTCATTTAGAACCTTAAGGAGGGCATTCCTGTGAGCTTCTAAATTCAACAGTAGTGACAACATAGATATCTTGGTGAATTGCTTGTTCAACTGATCGACAATGTTGCATTCACTATGCTTAATGAATTTGAGGAATTTCGTAGCTTCTTTCTCACTCTTGGATCCTTGACAGCTATCGAATCTGAGTTCTTGGTTACACACTTTGGTGCTTGAGAAACAAGATTGGCATTCTTTTACTGAGTGCTATTTTTTGATGTTGTTGAGGCATAACATTAGCTGCTCCAAGTTAGGTGACTTACCCCTAAAAGGTTATTAGTTACTGCTTGCTGGCTAGATTCTCTGATGATTAACATTTTGCTTTCATAGTTCCAAGGAACTACCTTATCATCTTTATACGAGAAAGGAGATGAAAGTTGAATGATCACCTTTGGCAAAGGCTGAATAGGGTTAACTTTAACTCTTGGTCGATTGTTGTACAAAATCAACGGCCTTTCAATCTCATAATAGAGATTGCCCTCTTCTTCTTCTAGTGCATTGACAGATGATGTTGCATTTGTAGATGCGGTATGCGACGTTTGCTTTTCATCATAGAATTCGACGCTACCCTTGTTCATCATCTTTTGAACCATTGTCCGAAACTCTTTGCATGCTTGAAGTGTATGGCTGCAAACAATATGGAAATCACAGAAGTTATCTATCTTTTCCTTTGTCTTCTTGGTTACATTAAGTAGCTTAGCTTGCACCAGGATTTGCCAAACCAAATTCATTGTCGTCCAAACATCTTCTATGTTTTCCACAATCTTGTAGTTTTCTTCAACGATCATTTCTTTTAGGTCTAACTCAGCATGAGTTTGAGATGAACTGGCTTCAGTGCTAGATTTTGATTGCTTGCTAGGCTTTATCTTTCCTTTCTTTTTATCTTCACAGATACTTTTTCTTCTTAATTCACTTTTCATGGCCTCATCGATCCTCCCACAGAGTATGCCCATATTCGTGAAGTTTTTCAAGAAGTTTCTCACTACCTTTTCATAATAAGGGGTTTGCAACGTGCCATGAATCTAACAATCATCTCTTTTTCTGTCAATAAGGGGTGAACTGGCAACCTCCTCCATCCACCTTGTAACGTATTATCTAAAACTTTCATTAGATTTTTTTCCTCATGCCCATCAAAGACAGACAACTAAAGATCTGACCATCGGTGGGCCTCTCCTCGTCAGTAGCATTGATAAATGGATTGTCATGTCCATCCCACCCTTCGTCAAACTCGATTTCGGATCGATCCATCATCCTTTAGACCATCTTTAAGAATGATGGACAATGTTGCAAGTCATGTTCTTGACTGCAGTTGCAGCAAGATGTATCAACAGCATTTTTTCCTTGACTTTTGTTACCTATTACTATCGAGGCTTTGACTTCTCTCATGTTTCTTTTAATTTGATAGCCTTTTCCATCAATTATCGCGTTTACTCTTAGTTCAACATGGTTAAGGAGTGGGTTGGCCCCCATATTGGGGCTAGGACCTTGCTCAATCTTGATCACTCTTTTTTGTAGTAAACCCTACACGTTTCTTTTGAATGAAGTGCAGTTCTCAATGGAGTGGCCTTGTGCTCCTACATGGTATTCACAATAAGTGTTCTCATCATACCATTTAAGGTACGATGTTGATCTTGGGTTTGTGAATATTGGATCCATTAGTTTGCTTGCAAATAAGTGAGAGTAAATCTCTTTATACGAGTAAAGGAATGGTTCAAAGTGCTTCCTTTCTCAAAATGCTTGTTAGTTATTCAGAGCTCTCGCATTGTGCATATTACGGCGCTGTGCATTCTGAACCACACTTTGCATGGGATTTGGTGCAAAGCTCATTGCAAGACTAAACCTAGTAGCATGGACTGGTTGCGGTGCTAATGAGTAAGGGTAAGACCCATATTCAACATGTTTCGAAAGTATATAGTTGTGCTAGTTGTAGACTTTGATTAAACCTATCACAGTTCTTGCCTACAATATTCCCTTCCTTTTCTTTACCTTTATTGATTGTCTTTTTGTCTAATCTAGATGCTTCTCCAATGGATATCTTACTGCTTTTGATGATATTCTCAATCATTTTACCTTATATGACCATAGCGGCAAAATTTTTCAAGCGCTTCCTACTAGCCTTTCATAGTAAAGAGCTCATAGAGTGCCAATAAACATAACTGTCATTTCTTTTTCAGTTAGAGGAGGGTGAACTTAAGCCACCTTCATCCTCCATTTCTGAGCATACTATCTAAAACTCTAAAAAGATTTTTTCTCCATGTTCATAAGAGAAAAATGATCCAACACCCAATCAGACACATGCCTATACTATTCAAGGAATGCGCATGCCAAGTCCACCTATGTCTGAATTCTTGTAGGACTAAGTCCTATGTACCATCGAGGGTTGCCCCAATTAGGCTGTCCCGAAAGCAATGGATCAACAGCTTCTCGTTCTCTTCATGTCCCACTATTTTACAATAATAAATGCGAAGATGAGCAATAGAGTTAGTAGTCTCATTGTATTTTTCAAAATTATGCACTTTAAAATTGGGTCTGATAACGAGGCTCAAAATTAGCCCTAATGACTTTGCGTCTATGATCTCAAATTTGTTACTTCCTTCCATAGCTCGAAGACGCTTTTCTAATGAGTTATACTTGTCTAAGTCCTCATCATTTTTCCAGGCATCTTTGCTTTCTCTTGCTCTATGTGCTCATCAAGGTCTAAGACTATAGGCCTTGACGGTGAAAAGCCTAGGCCTTGAAATCCTTGAATTAAGTGGGATGCTATTATAGGATTGATATAAATAAATGGTCGAGATTATGGGATGTTCATTATCGAAGGGTGTTGCCCATGTAGTGCCTCTTTTTGAGCATTGGTGGCCTCAGTACTACATTCAAATTGCTTTCAGGGTGGGTCGATTCTTTCCCCATCTCAATTGTGCTCGTTTGCCCTTTTTCCTTCAACATAGTAGATAGCAATTTAGTTAGCTCAGTGATCTGTGCTTGAAGTTCCTTATTCTTACATAGTGCCTGCTCTTGGGACTTTCTGTACATGAGTTCAAGTCTTTCGATGCAGGCCTAGTGATCGTTTCCCATTACTTTTTGATGATTGTGAATGTTGTACCAATGGCGAGATGTAGATTCCATGTTTTCGATCACCTTCACTTTAAATTATTTTCAGATTAGGCCTTTATGGTATGTTTATGCATATGTTGATGCAATGAGGATGAATGAATAAAAACCATGAAAGGATTAAGTTAGTTATGCAAATACAAAAAGGACAATTGGGTAAAGGGATAACTTCGCCAATAGCATCTTTCATTAAAGTAACAAAATCTCTTAGTTACCTATGGTTACATTCAAAAATGCCTGATATGATTACATTGTTTGATTACATGGTCCAAGAAATACAGCAATTCTTGCTATCAAGCTCCGATGGGCAAGATCTACATGTTAGGGATCGGGCTACATCCATCATGTTCTCGGCCTCTAACTAAGCTACCTAGATCTGCTCTGTGAGATGGCAATGATAGTCTTGATAGTTTTAGCATGCATGATCAACCACTTGAAGCCATTCTTACTCCCGCTATTCGAAGGCTCTCACTAGTACATCAACTTGGTCTTGGCGAGCTTGAAGAGAATGCTCAAAATCTTGAATTCTGAGTGTCAAACTCCATTCTCGGCCTGGTTTGCTCTCATATCTGAGACTCACGCCTCTAACCGTTCATTCCTTTTTCGGTAAATTAATGCAAGAGTCTAGTTTCTAACAAGCTTTACCCCATTAACCCTAGCAACTTCTCTCCATTGGTGTAGTTCCTTCTCGAGAGTAGTAATTATGTCCTCCACTCGACTGATGACTTTCCAAGTCTTTGGGACTTGCTTGCTTTTTTACAGACAGTCTTTTTTCAAGCTCTCGAGATCTTCCTTAAGATGGTTTTTCTCCTTGACAGCCCTGCTCATCTCACTATCCCTAAGGTAAAAGTCCATTTTCAATTGACTATTTTCCTCTTTAATCAAGCGATCTCCTTGGCAAAGGTTGCCTTTTCCTACTCGAATTCTTGCTTAAGCAATTCAATTTTAGAAGGAAATCGTCAACCGGCATTTGTGATGTCCCAATACTAGATAGGGGCATGACATCATTAACGCAATAGATCTTCCATTAATCATATCCCAAGGTCATATTACTCCCTCTCCAATATTTCTCCATGCAGGGGGTTTGTTTCCATGCTTGAAAGGCTACCTGGACTTTTGACTTGTAGTCAGGCTCACCATAATCGAAATCCCATAATTCTAAGTCTTAGATGAAGTGGATGAATTGACACACTAGAATTATCGAAGAACTAAAAGAGGGGTGTAGCTAGTACTTCGAAATAATCCCATGAGCGGTACATAGCTGTAATCTCTGCACCGATATATGACTGTTTGTGGGAAAAACCAAGAGGCCTTCAATGTTACCTCTTCCCCCTTGAGGTTCCAAAATTTTCGGACCCATTGCTTTTCAGATTTGTCTTGAGGCCATTCCTTCTCAAGTACCTTAGAAATAGGGCTAAAGTTGGGTGAGAAGTAACACGATGTCCTACTTTCTTTAGGGCTAAAGTGATTGACGAGCCAAACGTAAAGAAGCAGTGCATATCCGATGCAGGATTGATGTTGCAACACAAATGAGAAAAGACATCTGCTACCGTAGCTTCAGCATAGCCTAATGTCTTTAGGAATATAACCAAACCATATATTGCCAAAGCGTAGATATCTTGGAATTTTTAGATGTCAATGGTACTCACCATTGCTTCTTTCAAACTAGCCCATGCGATGCATTCACTATTCCCTGTTGTTTTGATAGACTCATAATCCAAGACTCTGTTGCCCCGAGGATTTGAGCTAATCTTTTCTTGAAGGTTAAAGGATTCAACTCTTTGCAATATATCTTGTAAACCTTTGCTTTCTCAATGTTGAGTAATGCAGTGTGTTCATCCACATTGGGGACCAAACCTTTATGATTGAAAGTAAAAAATCGGTATGCTAGATTCCAAAACTAAGAGGCCGCTTGCAACAAACTAACATCTAAATAAACTTGAAGCAGAAGAACGATATCTCTGTATCTCTTGTTGAATGATTCCTTTTCAGTATTGTCCCAACTAATCCATATGCTCTTCAGATCTTACCAATCATTTTGACTGTATCCTATCTTGATCCTTTCATGCACTATCGAGGCATACCCCGATTTTAGGACATCTTCATCTTCACGCTATTGGCATTCTAACCATGCTCGAACTTCTTCAAAAGGCTTTAGCTCTGAAGTAGACCGTTGCTCCATAATAGATGCCCCTTGGTGAACACTGATCCATTAGAGCCAATTGTCCCACGATAACAGTAATTATGATGAAATGATGCATGGTGAAAAAGAAAAGCAAAAAGAGAACGAGTTAGTAACCAATACAAAATAATAGGTAAAAGATAAGAAAATGAAAAAATAGCAGCAAAAGTATATCAGAAAATTTACCTTGAGAATAGGTGGTATGATGTTTAGGGAAGACATGATAAATATAAATGTTGAGGCATTAAACGGGCAACATACCAGCGTGTCCATATTAAAATTTCCTCTTCACAAAACAACATGATACTTTACAATGACTAAGACTGACCATTTAAATGATGACGTTTGTTCATCATTATTTATGTTAAGTATATGCTAAGCCATCATTCGGGTAGCGTGATGGCTTATTTCAATCAAATATGACTATTTCAAAATGGCATGGAAGGTAATGGCATTCACTTGTCTTTACCCACTTATTAAAGAGGATTTTCCATTGAACGTAATGGCATATCCTAGAGGAATAATCATGAAAATAAAAAGACAAACGTAGGTGACAATGTTTACCCATCATCGCCTTTGTAACCAATGGTATATAAGAGTAAGGGTAAGAAATGTTTCCCCAAGTGACCTTAATCTTTGGGTTACTCTAGCAGTATCCGGTATGGTTTGACATGATTTAGCTCATAGGGTTCACTACATAGGTTTAAGTTAACACCTATTTTGGTACCCAAATTGCTCCTCTGTCCAGTAAGAACAGTTGAGGCACCCTGATCCTAGGCCAATCGCAGGTTTGGTAGAACGGGTTTGATCTAGTGGATATATTTCCCTGTGCAAGTTCACAGGGGTACTCACAAAAGACATAGGTAGTTTACATCTCAGAAGGTCTTGCCATGCCTATGCGAAGGGTTATTCACGAAGGCAGATGGCTCTTTTTCTCCTAGTAGTTAGGATACTAACCACACTATGGTGTATGGTGGGAATCTAGTGCAAATGAAAGCACATTGTGTGTGTTGAGGAAACAATCAAACCTTTTTACTTCACTTCCATATTCCAATATTTATTCAAATCAATATTTATTTGGGCACGAATAATCCCTAACAATCACAAGACAAAAACATAAACAACAGAGA
>JBBYHK010014145.1:0-11310 GCA_038382065.1 Adansonia grandidieri | reverse complement strand
ACATTTTTGTTATGTAAGCTTTGAACAACAATTAATGCGTAGAAAACTAGATAAAATGAAGAAACTTCTACAATCTACATAATTTTGAACTTGTAATTTATCGTGTCAAAAACTTATACTTTATATGATATAATCTTTATCGCCCACAATGACATGGTAGACTCAAATAAAAGTCTAAAAGGAACATCATATATCATAATTAAAAATTATTCAAACATTGATTCAATAAAAGTCATTAAAAGTATGCCACTTGATTTGAGTTACTATTATACATACATATATATATATATATATATATATTTATAGTCTTAGTTTCGTGGAGCACACTTAAATTAGCCGTCAACTGTACAAACTGAGACCTTAATTCAAATGGTAATGATTATTGAGGTTTCAGAAAAAATTCTTATGTTTGAATATTAATTAAAACTTTCTCTTGAGCCAAAAATGAAAAGAAAAGAAAATAAGCAAAAAAAAAAAAAAAAGAAGAAGAAAAGAAAATTAATATGATATTAGAATTTTTTTAGATTGAATTAGACATTTTCAAAGCTGGGTGGACAGGTCTAACTCATAATGGGATGAATTTGAGTATAAAATTTTGTGGTTTAAGTTGACTTAGTTTAATCTGATTTATTATTTATTTAATTATAAATAATTTTTATTTAAATTTAATTATAAAAATATATAATATTAATATTAATATAAAATAATATTTTAATATTTTTAGATGGTAAAATGGGTCAACATGTTGACTAACGGTAAGAGATTTAAAAAAAATTTAAATTGATCTAATCTAAATATGAAAAAGTGTAGTTCGAATTTTAAGAAAATATTTTTCCTTTTATAAAAAAAATCTCAATTATCTTTTAAGTTCCATTTTGGTAAGGTTTCTGAAAATAATCATTTTGATAGCAATAATTAACATAAACTTGATCCCCAAATTCAACCCAATGCATCTTCATCTTATCCTCATGAAACTACTAAAACAACCCAAAATATGTAATTAATTAGCAGATTAATTGATTTTTTTTTTTGTTTTTGTTTTTTAGAGCCCAGCAACGATGTAATTTGTAAGATTGGGTAATTTATATAATCGTATTTTATTTACGTATTTTACTGTATCATAATTATATTTAAAATATTTATATTTATATATTTTTATAAATTTTAAAACGTTAATAATTTATATTATATAAATTTTAAAAAATTTATATTTTTATATTATTTTTTTATCGTATTCATATTATATAATTACGTTATATCTAATATCATGAGGTCTAACAATGATGCGTTGTAATTAATTAGCAAATTTGAGTAAGATGAGTCTGTTGATGCCTTTTTAAGGAAAGGAGGATTAGATTGGAGGAAGACACGAGGATGTTTGCAGGTGGAATCTGTCGAGAGACAAACAATTAGAGGAGTGTTGGAGCTTAGATCTCAAGCATGTTTCGATGTCTAAATCAGCAAGCAGAATTAGAATGGAGGAAGATGTGAGGATGTAGCAGGCGGAATCTGTTGAGGAACAAATAGAGAGAGCAGTGTTGGAGTTTAGATCTCGGGCATGTTTCAATGTCTAAATCAGTAAAAAAGATTAGATTGGAGGAACATACTGAGAATATTATAAGTGAAATCGGTTGAAGAACAAACAGTTAAAAGAGTATCGGAATTTAGGTCTGAGCCATTTTCCAATGCCTAAAACAATAAATATTTAACAAGAAATAGGATAAAACACGAGATCATGTCAAAAATATGATGGTCGGAGCGCTTCGGCCTTGCCTCGTAACTTTTAAACTTGAGAGCATGGTACACACACGGTACTGGCCAGGTACAGTGACTGTTTGTCTTTAACTGATTTGTAGGTTTAGCTTGATGTGGATTAGATATTCCTTCCTCTTTAAAGTTATCTGGTGACTCATCGGTTAAAAAAGCCTTGAATAATATTATATATATTATATAAAATTTTTAATTAAATTAATATCATGAATTAAATATTATTAATTTAATTAAAAAATTATACATAAATAAAATTAAAATTAAAAAAATTCAATTTTTTAATTTTTAAAAAATAATTATCTATAGAAAATAATTCCTTACTTAAAAAACTAATTTTCTATTATTTAATTCTATCTTATTTTTCTTTAAAAATATATAATTATTTAGAAAAATTATTATTTTTTACTAACCATGTGATATATATATTATTATTATATATATTAAAATTGAGCCACCATTCATAATTAAATTCCATAAATGTGAAAAAAAAAATTGTGGAAGTTTTGAAAAGTAAAAGTACTGGTTCAAACTTTCTCAATTTACAATTAAACAATTTGTGGTTTCTGGAAGCAAAAGACAGATTTTTATCATATTTATGCAGTTAAAATAAAATGGTGAGATTAGTGAGAAGTAATTAATTAAAAAAACAAACATAAACTTTCCGGATATCCAATACAAGCAATAACTAATGCTAACATCATGGATTACATAATAGTTAATTAAAATAATAATAATGATTGAGAACAGGCAAATTCATAGATTTGAACATGAAGCTTATCACTTTGAGCTGGATGATTTAATCTATATATATATATATGTTTATTTTCTCTTTGAACGATACGATTATATTATATAAATAAATAATTAAAATATTATATAAATATAATATTTAAAAATTTATATATTAAAAATTATACATATATTTAAATTTATATAAATATAATTATAATATAATTAAATTTACTAATATAATATAATTATACGGAAAAAAATTAATTTTCTCCTAGCTAAGTCAGCTAAACCTCATCGTTTCTTCAGCTGTCCACTGCATCTAGAAGATCAATTAATAATTGCGGACGATGACTGCATTACATTTATTATTTTAAACTTAATGATCTTCCCAAGTCAACCGAGCTCATCTTACCCCTTTCACCAAGGGACAATATGTTTGAAATTGTTTATGTAGGCCTTCAAATTAGTGAATACATGGCATCTTTTTCTTCACATTGATGGTCTTTGATAATTTAAAATTATATTGAATTACACAGCATTAATATGATATAAAAAAAAGTTAAAAATATAATAAATAATGAGATTATTTAAATAAAAATAATACGAATATCACATAAAAATATATAAAAGCATTAAAAGTTTATACCACGTAAATTATTAACATATCAAAAATCATATAAATATATAATATTTTAGAAACGTTTATAACATAAGAAATAATATGAATAAGAAGATTGACAATGAAATAAAATCAAAGAGCATGATTTTATCTTCAATTCAATGGTTAAGTCGGATTATGAAAATTTTTTTTTTACTCGAGCTTGAGTTTGGATGATCCCCAAGCCCATATTATTTTTTAAAATAATATTTAAAAATTAAAATTTATTTTTATATTAATATTTATAATTAAATTTATGTAAAAATAAAATATTTCTTAATACATAAACAAAATTTCGAATTAGAGTAAGCCAATCCAAATCACAAAATTCTTTACCCCAACCTGACCATAAACCGCTCTCTCTCCGAGTCAGACAAAACATCACCGGAAAATTCAAGTGGAAGCTTCTATTAGTATTTTTCATTTGGGTGTGTGTTTGGGTTTCTTTTTTCCAACCATGAACTTGACCCTAGTAGGTTTGGATTTGGTATTATTAGCAGACTCTTTTATATATGTCTTATGATTCAGTCTATTTCCTTGTCTGAATCAAAACACAAAATTCTATCCTGAAATTCTCCAAAAACCCCAAGTTTTTTTCTTAGATGTTTTATCCATTTCTGTGTGGAGCTTTTCATCAAGAACAAGAAGATGAATTCTTGTTTAGTAGTAGCCCTGTTTTTTCACCAAGAAAATCAAGAAGAAAAAAAGACAGCAAGAACCCATATTCAACGCGAGGACTCGACCAGTTTTCTGCACTTTTAGCTGAACTTGAAGAGAAGAGGCAACAGATTTACTCACAAATGGGGACACAGGGCATCGTTCGATTCGTTTACAAGAACTCGAACGATTGTGTCCCGGTTGTGGTGAAGCTGAAAGACAAGAAAGACGAGAAAATCAAACCAGGAAATAGCAGCAAAGATCATCATCATCAGCCTGCAGAAAACGATGCTTCTGGAGCCATTGATAAGCTTCAAACGCCATCAGAATCCGATAAAAACATAGACTCGAAGATGAAGATGGTGAAGAAGACGAGCTTTTCATGGAATAATGTTGAGTTGCAGAATCTGAGAAGGCCTTCTTATTACATGCCAGCGGTTATAATCTTGATCTTGATGTTCCTAGTGTTTTTTGGAAGATCAGTTGCAATATTATGTACTTGTATTGGATGGTACATAGTTCCTACAATGAGTGGGGAAGGCTCAAATTTGAGAACATCAATGAAGAAGAAAGATTATGTGAGAAAATTGAGTGGAAACAAATCGGTAAGTGGGAAATTATCTTTGCAAAAGAGTAATAAATTTGGAGCCAGGAAAGGCTGAAAGGCATAACTGTTTTTTTATCTGTTTTCTTTCTCATGTAAAATTTTCCTTCTCTTTCCTTTCACTTTGTTTGTTTGTTTGTTTGTTTGTTGATGTAAATTAGAGATTGTAATATATGAGTTTGATTTAGGGTTGAGAGCAATACGATTTGACGCTGCCTTTGTAATTGTAAACATTATGAAATTTTCTAATGAAATGGCTTTGCATTTTACCTAAGTTTTCATTTTTAAAATAGCATTAAAGAAAAATGCGTTTCTAAAGGATGAATTGCATCTAGATATGAAGATTGGACATCTAGATGGATACAACCACGTGATTCTTGCTAATCACAATTTGGAGAATTGGTATAGAAGTTTCAAAATTGAAAAGACTGCTAAGCTAATTTGGGACACCCAAAATATTCCAAGTTAGATGGCCATCTAATCAGGGCAGTTCTCATAGTTCTAGAGAAGAATCTTACATCTCATACCAATTATGAATTAGAGAGTGAGTGTTCACACCATTTATCTTATATTTTTGGATGGTGGATTCTTGTTGGAGTGAAAGGATATCGTGATCCTAAAAGAGAGTCATAAATCTCTATATCTGTGTACTAAAATATTTTTAATCTATAAAGTACTTTTCTAGAACAAAATCATAAAACTCTTTGGAGTTGAAAGATGTCGTGATCCTAAAGAAGAGTCATAAATTTTACATCAATCGTATATTAAGAGTGTTTTAACATATGAGATACATTTCGTATATAAAATCATAAAGCTTAATGGATAAAAACAGATAATACCTTATATGTTAATATAAATCGTAGCAAAAATGCATCAAGCTGTTCATAAAAGCTAACTTCATCCTCTTCTCATGGATCTCAAATGGGAGAACCTAAGGAGACACCAACTCCAATTACCGTCCATGCACGATTCATGCTAAATTTGACCAAGTGCGAAAGATACTAGTTCCTCTATCATATGACCAAGATCTTAATAGAAAGTATGGTTGTTTCAACGTTTTGATATTAAGGACCGCTGACTTGAGTTAAAACCATGGAAGGAAAATGCTGTTTGTACATAGGGACAGTAAGGGTTACTACCTAATGAATGAGCATCCAAAAACACTCTCGTCATATTAAAAGTATCGTTTTATAAGTGAATCTTTACATGCATTAACAAAACGTAAAACGAATTGGTAAAAAGACGATGATCGAATTACTGAAATGATAATGCTAAAAGGTAAAAACAGGGAATGCAAATGGTAATAAAACTCATATCATTACAAATTCAAAAACTTGGTCTTGGTTTCTAAAAAGCACAAGGAGTTTTTCAGCAATATAGACACCATGTTATTGCAATTGATTCATTAATTTCTCTTTGGTTTGGTAAAACATTTTTTGTTTTCAATTTTAATTTTAATATTTTTTGAATTTTTAATATTAAATTTAGTTTGAGAAAATAAAAACCCATTTTCAGAAATAAAATAGTGAAAATATGTTTGGTAGTTATATATTTTTAGATTTTAAAATGCTTAAAATTCTATCTACATAAACTTGATTGACAAAAATATTTAATATTTCTTAAATTTCAAGCTTCTATCGTTTAATTTTTTTTATTAATTTTCTATTTTATTATATTATTCAAATATTAAAAATTAATTAATAATTATTATAAAATTTACTTTTAAATGTAATTTTTAAAAATTTAAATTATGTGATTAACACTTTTAAATTAATATGAGTTTCAAAATGCATTTTTATATTATAAAACAAGTTCAAACAATTTTCCCATCATATTTTTAAATAATATTTAATGACATTTTTAAAGGAATTGATTCCTATTTGAACTAGAACTTAAGTCCTAACTTTCCCTGGATGATTTATATTAACATTTTATAAAAAAAATAAAATATATAATAGTTATAATTCGATGCAAAGCGCTAAATTTAGTTAAAACAAATGATTAAAGTATCAAAATTTATATAAATATATAATAAATTGAACACAATTATGATATTAAAAAGTAACACGAACACAATGAAACGTGAAATTAAATTAAAAGTTATTTGAATATTGTCAATAAACCTTACAAATTTGAATATAATATAATATGCATCACAAACATAACATGAAAATAACAATTAAACATGATATGACACAGAAAATAATATGAATAGAACATAAATAAAAGATGTAAAAATTTAAATTAAATGAATTATAAATGACAAAATTTATTTAAATATATCTTGAATTCAATCATAACAAAAATAACATACATACGATACAAATATATAAAAAAATACATAAAAACACAAAAAAATTACACAAAAAATAAAAAAATCAAGTAAAATTGAAAAAAAAATGCTGCTACGTGGCGACCCAATAATCCCTTGGGATTACTTTAATATAGTATACTAGCATTTTAATCCGACTACGTCCGAGATGTTTTGATATTCATAACAATATAATTTCAAAAATATAATAATATCAATAATTTAATATTAATTATTTCATAATAATTTTATTTCTATATTGTTTTGAAAATAATTTTTTTTATAAATAATATTTAAAAATTTAATTTTTTTATATTTTAATATATTATAACATAAATATGATCATATAATATAATATGAATAGACATATATGTAAAAATTTATACAAAACGAATTATTCACGTGTCAAAATTTATATAAATATATAATAAATTTAATATGATTTTAACATAAAAAAGTAACAAAAAACGACATCTGATAAAAAATTAGGAGTTGTATTTGGAAATTGTTAATTGAATTTGATAAGTTCATATAAATATGATTATACAATAGGATATGAAAAACAATATGAACATAACATGGCATGTCAAAATTTACATAAAATAAGTTACTAACGTGTTAAAATTTTTAAAAGATATAATACTTTAAATATAATTATAATATAAAAAATAACACGAATACAATGCATACATAACAGAAAGTTGAAAGTTGAATGATGTCAATTAAATTTAAAAATTTCGAATATAATCTCGTTCTATGAGATGAACATAATATGAGAAAAATAAGTAAAACATAATACATTAAAAAATAAACATAACACGAACACATCAACTTCTTAAAATTCATATAAAATAAATTATTAATACGTTAAAATTTATATCAATATATAATACATTGAATTCAACTATGACACAAAAAGTAATATAAATATACTAAAAGTACATAAAATCAAAAATAAAATAAAATGTCAAAATATTAAAAAAAAATAAATCGATTGCCGTGTGTCAATAGGTGGTTAAATCTTTTGGGGTTACTTTAATATAATGTTATAGATATAGATGATGACCGAACAAAAATCCATCTAATTTTATCAGCATTTGTTACAATAGTTGACATGAATCATCCAAGCCATTCAAGAAATAAATTAAAAAAAAAAAAAAAAAACATTTTTGCATGTCTAAAGACTCAGGCCTGTGGTTCCTTTGATGTACTAAAAATTTTTTAAATTCATTTTTTTTTTTCAGATTTTCCATTTTTCCAAAATATTTTCAACAAAAATAATGGAAACTTTTTTTTCTCTCATTTTGACATATTTTCATTTTT
Organism: Adansonia grandidieri; assembly: GCA_038382065.1. Lineage (NCBI taxonomy): Eukaryota > Viridiplantae > Streptophyta > Magnoliopsida > Malvales > Malvaceae > Adansonia > Adansonia grandidieri. The sequence goes on along the minus strand of JBBYHK010014145.1, from coordinate 3,255 downwards.
ATTTTTCAAAAATATTTTCGATTTTTCAACCAAACAAGTTTTCTCACGCATTCCCTATTTCATTTGAATATAGAAAACAACTTTGTTCTCTTAGACCAAAAGCACAGTAAACTTTTCATTAAAAAAAAAAAGTGTCAATCACACCCACAGATTAAAGATAAGATCCTATGAACAAGGTTATAGATATTCTGTCAAAATGCATATATTATATGCGCAAAAGCATGAGTTATGTCTTCAACACACAACACACACATATATATATATATACAGTTTAAAGAATTACCAGATTACCTTGAAGTTGCTGCAGTATCGTATTCGAACTTGAATCAGGATAAATTTACACGAGTACAATGAAAGAAGGTGCCTACAGTACGAATTTCCACCTGGAATACGAAAACCATGTCTGATAAAATCATCAGTATTTTGCTGGAACAAACGGTATTGCACCTTCTTTGTCTTCGTTCTGTATAAACAGAAATCATATGGTTAAAACATCATTAAGTTTGTTGCTGTTCCGACAACAAAAGGTTCCATTAGCAACCGGGTCAAGAAGTAAAAAATGACACCCAATGTAATGGAAATCGGGAGGGCAGGCAGTGCTCGGCGGCACACAGATAACAAAATTAGGGTGCAACCAAGCCCGGAGATAATGGCAAGATAACACGCATAAACAGTCATTAGATCATACATGGCTGCCCTGCCTACCAGAACACTATAGAACACAAAGTCTCCAAGACCAAGCTTGATGCCTCTACTGGCTATCGCTGAATCCCCCATACCGTCCCTCCTTACCTGCTCTCTCTCGTTGTCGATCCCTGACAAATCTACAAGAGGAGACACTTCCTCACCCGCAACAATCTCGGATTCTCTATTGCGAACGACAGTAGACTCTTCTGATGAACAGCTTTCTCCGGAATGACCAACCAATGGCGACCTCTCACCATCATGTCTATTTCTTTCACCTTCCACATTCTCTGAACTTCTAACCTGGCTAGCATTATATTCAGAACTCATACGATTTTCTCTTTCATCTCTACGGATATTATTATTTGACGCCACCTGCAACTCAACTGACCCAGAATCTGAAACTCCACTGACGAGAAGCCCCAAACTTGATCGCTGGTCTCCCTCACCTCTAGAGACTGTTGGCCGAGCTTCATATACCAAGGCTGGCAATTCCTCATCTCGGCTTGAGGCCAACTCCACCAACAACTTAAGGGGGCCACCAGGAGCCAAAACTGCCACCAAATCATACAAAGCCAATGCAACCAGCAAAACCCATGTTGTCCACTCTGGCAATTTGGTAAACCAAGCTGCCACGATTATACCCAGCAATACCATATACCCTTGCCTCAAAACAATCGGCATCCCACCAGAAAACATGGATAACACCCCAACAATGGTAAAATTGAAAAGCAGCAGAAAGCACGTAATTGAGTCAATTGGTACTGAGAAATGCTGAATTATCGACAAAAAGATCGAACCACCCATCACACCTAACATCAAGAACAACAATTCCACCTAAGAAAAACCAAAAGGCATAAATAAAAACATGACTTATAATACCAGAAAGAAAAACAAAAATGTATCCCTTGTGAATGTAATCAATAGGCAACAACAACAACAACGAAATATTTGGATAAACCGCTATTGATATATGCTGGGGTACCCCAAAAACACTATGAATTGCTAGCACATGTCACACGAAAAGGCGAGGCGGAAAGGAGCGGCATACAACTATCAGAACATAACTTAAACAGTTTCGTTAGCAAATTTCCCATTAAATGCTTGAATTGAAAGTAAATTTGATGATTCCAAATGTATTTGAAGAAGATATTGTTTAAAATAAAAACCTTAGGAAGTACCTTTCAGGCATTCCTTGCAAAAGCATAACTAAACAGATCGGGAAAAATCGAACGGAAAACAATTTTTCCCAGATAATGACAAAAAACACATCATTAATTGGAAAAAAGAACAGCTTCCAACACCCGATAATCAAAAACAAAACAAACACAAAAGACTAAAACGCAAATAATTACCGAAAAAAAAAAACCACTTTTAACCAAATATTCAGGAATAAACCAAAACCCATTTCCCAAAATGAAAAAGATTAAGTAAAAAAAATGCCATCTTACCCCATCTTACCGAGTACAAAAAAAGCCGAGAATCGCATGTAATTCTTCAAAAAATTAGTGAAGTTATAGTAATAAAGCAGCACGAGAACAAACGTAACAATAGCTATGAGAATAACGAAGATCAAGGCATTAAGCAACGCTCCTTCGAGCTTCTGAGCAGCGGTATCGGATGGGTTTTCGAGGTAAACGAGATTAGCAGCTGTACGGATCGAAGTGGGAGAGGAAGAAGAAAAGGGGTTGGAAGGTGAGAGGGAGTAAACTAGAAGGACTACTAAGAGCATGCAAAAAGAGACTGGGGACATGACACCGATGATTTCTTGGCCGATTGATCCTAAGATGCTCGACTCCATTGAGGATTTTCACTGGGAACTTTCGTCGAGCAGGTAGTGCGATTTTTTTTTTTCCCCTTTTTAAAAGAGGTGCCCAAGCATTTTGTTGGAGGTTTCGCAGACTGAATCAGGTGTCAGATAACGCTCAATTTAGATCAAACCTTTTATCTATTGAATTAAATATCAAATCTTTCATTAGTGGAAAATTTTTTAAAACGATCGCTCTAAAATGAAATTAATTTGTTTACAAAATAAAATTTAAAATTATCACAATTTACAAAGTTTGAAAGAGGATTTTAATAAGTTCAAAATCTTTTAGTTTTTAAATTCCAACTCAAAAGATGAAAATTGTGACATTTTTTGGTGATATTCTTTAAATTTTTAATAAAATTTAATGTTTATTATTAAAAATAAAAAAGTTAAATTATTATATTTTTTTAATTTTATTAAAATTTTTAATTATATGTAAAAAAAATTATAACAGACACGATCTTTAATAATAGTCATATATTATTACAAATCTAACTACATCTATATATATTACACTACAGATTTTTTATATTTCTAATATAATTATTTGTCTATTATAATTATTTTATCAAATTTTAATATTTAACTTTTTCCTAAGAAAATTTATTTAAATAAATGAACCCACTCGGCCGTATTAGATTGGCCTTAGTTTTGTTTTTTGTGATTCAGGTCGGTTCTTATCAATATTTATATGATAAAAAATAAATTTTTATTTAAATTTAATTATAAATTATATAATATAAAAATAATTTTTTAATATT
>JBBYHK010014134.1:0-11311 GCA_038382065.1 Adansonia grandidieri | reverse complement strand
AAAAAGCAACTGTAGAGAAAGAGAAAAAGAGAGTTATTAATGGCGGCTTTAATATTACAAATGGAAGAATATGAAAATGAAATTCCTTAATGGGGTGGTAGGCCCAAAAAAGAAAAAAGCTGTCTAATAGCTTTCGTATGCTTAGCGATAAATCCGCCTTTACATGAAGCTCCATTTTGAATTTGATTTTTAGGGTTTTAGCAATAAAAAAATTAGATGCATTCCTAATTTTGGAGTTGTCCCTTGTTTGGAGAACGATTTAAGCTTGGATATTTGATTGTCCAAAGTTCGAATAATTAAGTTTGTAAAGTTTATTGAACTTAAATAATGAGATAAAGCGTTTTAAATTATAATAGACATTTTTTTAGTAATTCCAATAGTTAAAATAATAAGATTTCGAAAAGATCTTTGATTAAATTCAAACCTTTGGAGAATTTCATTATAATAAGAGTTATACATATATATATATATACATATATATTAAAGTAAGACAAATATACGATATGTTTTAACTGTATATAGGTTTTATATATTCTTGTTTCTTGTTGACATATTTATGACACGAAATTTTTATATCATAAATATGTAAAACACGTATAACATGCATAAAATTGTTAAGATATGATTAATTAATTATGCCATAAGCGTGTAAACTTGTCGGCACGTATCTGTTTACATCTTTAAAACATGATTAATTAATCGTGTCTTAACTATATAAATGGGTCGATATATATCTGTTAGAACATTTAAAATGTAATAACTTAACCTATCATAAACGGATAAGCACATTTAAATAAACATTTTTATATATAAAATAATTAATTTTCAATATAATTATATAACATATATAATCTATAAACTTTATTTTTAAACTCTTAATTAAAAGTCCTATTTAATTTATAAAAATTATTTAAAGCATTTAATTAATATCCATTTCAATTTAGTTATTAGTAATAATACAATTGCTATGATAAAAGATAATTAAAGCAAACCTAATTTTTTTCTTATAATTTTCAATATATTATCATTCTAAATAATTGCTTAAATATAATATATAATTCCAAGGTTATATAATAGAAAAATTAATTTCTTCTTATAATTTTCCATATATTATCATTATAAATAATTACTTAAATTAAATTTAATATGCAATTCTAATATTATATAATAGAAAAGTCAATTTAATAAGTATAAATAATATATCATCACCTTATAAATTAATTAAGTTGTAATTTGAAAAAAAATAATTACCTAAAAAAATTGTGACTTAAAAGTATGAATTAATAATAAACTAATTAAGGCGTGGCTCAATCTTAATAATTAATACTAATGTAGGTTTGTCGTAACCTAATAGCTCGTTATTAAAGTATCGTTTAATCTTATTAGTTAATGGTAATATAAGTTTCATATTTTAAATCGCATATTAAATTATTAAAATAATTGTAGATTTGTAATAAGCTAGTAGCTTATTATTATTAGTAGTAGGTACTAAGTAATAAATTAATTACTTGAAAATAGAAAGTATTAATTAATATTAATAAGCTACTACATTTATTTTAACAATTTTTTATATATTTTATAATTATTTTTAAAATTTTTATTCTTTATTGAGTAATTCGAGTAAGTCTTGAATGAGTTCCTCGAGAGCTTGATGCAAAGATACTAAGTTTTTTTTCGACATATCTCTTATTTGATTTTAGTCATTAAATAAAAGAAATTTTGATAAATAACTAATTCTTTACTTTGTTTACTCTTTTCCGATCTATACTAACTGAATTAAATACTTAAGTAAAACTTTATTTTTAAGATTTTTGTATAACCCATATAATTTTAATGTAAACATTTTTTTTTTAATTTGAAACAGACAAACTATACGTATTTTTTTAATTTTAAAATAAAAAACTAAAATTTAATTAATTTCCATAGTATACTAGATAAAACAAATATTTTGTTAAAATTCTACTTCAAACTTTGTTTTTTATTTTATTTTAGATATTAATATACTATAATATAAATTAATAATGTAAATAGCAAATTAGATGAACAATTTTGTCATCCACGTATTCTCAACCCAACCAAAGCCCACACCAATTTTGTCATCCACATATTCTCAACCCAACCAAAGCCCACATCACCTGACAACGTCTTAGCACTGCAAAGTTAAAGTCAATAGTTAAATGGTTAATAGACTAGCAAAGTTACAGGACAAACAGCAAAATAACCAAAAAAAAAAAAAATTCCATTTTCTCTAGATATCTCTCTCACTTTAAGTCGATCGGGACTTCATCCTAATTTTTAAAACAGGCACCAGTCAATCTGTCAGTTAAAAGAAAAAAAAAAAGAAAAAAGAAAGTAGATCTGAGATCTCAAACAATAGCTTGAAGTTCTCAGGTAATTTTGTTATTGTTTAGGGTTTATTTTCGAGATTAAGGGAAAGACGAGATTTGGGTTGGAAAAAATGAATCTTTATTTTTTCTCTCATTTTCTTGAATGTCTGCTTACTTCAAAGATATTTTTATACAAATTTCTTAAGTGTCCGCTTCCTTCGATTTTTTTTGTCTTTTGCTTTTGCCAAATTCTCTTTAGAAATCGACTGTATTGTTTTGTTGCTAGGGTCTGGGATTTTTCATACGAAGCTTTAAATTCAATTCCTTTTTTTTTAATTACCCTATATGGAAATTCATGTGCAATTTCATTTCAAATATATATATATATATATATCTATAAAAAATCCAATCTACCGACAAAAAGGTTCATGTAATTCATGTCATAATCATATTTTGAAGTTATTCGTGTCATAATCATGATATATCATATTTAAATGAATTAAATTTTAATTGTGTTATAATATATTAAATTTAAACAGATCAATTTTAAATGTGTTAACCATGTTGTGTCATATGTAATACGAATAAAAATCATATCATGTTTGTATTTTAAGATTTGACATGATTAGTTAATTGTGCCGTGTACATATTTCAAGTAATGATGTTATGTCAAAAATGAGACACGAAACGAAACACGATATGATGATACAAATTGTCAGGCTTAATTTTAATACCTTATCTTCATTTGCACTAAAATAAATTAAGTTATTGTATTTTTTGTTACTACATGATACTAAATATATTATTTTGTTTATATATTAAAATTTATTTAATAGTTTTTAACATTTATTTTTAAATTGAAAGATAAAAACTAATGCTATTTCAAGAATTCATGTATATCTATTTAAATTTAAATATGAAATTAGATTTCATATTAATAATATTTATTATTTTTCTAACCTTTAAACATGTAAACTACTTCTTTTATTTTGATTTACATATATACATAAGTTCCTGCATATATATATATATATATATATATATACACACACATACACATATGCACATATACATTTATATTAAGGGCTGTATTTTTTTAGAAAAATGAAGGGCTATAATATATCCTTAACTTTAAAATAGATATATTTTATCTGTCTTAAAAATAATCGCTATTTAAAATTCAAATTGCCCAACGTTGACATAAAATAAGAACTACTCATTCTGCGTCTTCTCCACAATTTCAATTTTCTCTCTCCTTTTTTTTTTACCAAGATGTAGAAATTGAATAAAATAATATTTAGTTTATAACGATATATTTACGAACAAAAATATTATAATTATAAAAATCCAAACTATTAACCATTACGGTTATGCTTTATCTTTTGTACCCACAAATTTGTCTTTATAATTGGAAGAGTCTCTTAAATTTATGTAAAGAGCATTTTATAGTTTTTGTCTACTTAGACACGATGCTGGCAACATTGTTCGCTTTAGTGTTTTGTCATGAATTTTCAATGCACTGGAGGTCTATCTTATATAAATTGATAAAAGCTAAAATTTTTGATAAAAACTTTAATTGGTCAACGTTGATAGCTTATATTACTCACATATGTATTGTCTTAAAAAATTGCCATGTGTTGATTAATTTTACATTAATTTACCTAAAAAAATAATATTCAATTAAAACTAATTTATATCTTATACAAATATAAAAGTCAAAACTTTTAGTTAAAAAGTAATTATTAATTTTATTTTTATTAATTTACATTAAATTACGTGCTGGTCATTATTAATTGACTTTAAAAAATAATATTCAATTGAAGTTTTTTTATTGACTATTATAATTGTCCAGCATAAATTATTGTATCTTTACTAAATAATCAAATCAACTAAAATTATTACTAAATAATCAAACTATTACGTGTTGACCATCATCCGTAAAATCCCTTTTTATCAATATAAAGTGGTGGTTCACTAGAAATGCATATAATTTGTTTATGCACGTTTTTTTGCTCATTTTAATTTATTAGCTCCGAATTATGGTCAGCCTTTGCTAAAACAATACAATTGCACTTATTAATGTTGGAGATAAATATCATTAAATTGAAAATACTAATATTTTAATATTTATTGTGTTTTCATGTCATAAATCATACCAAAAATGATCTTTGTTAATTGTATTTAATGCTATGCTTATTGCACCTATTAAACATGCTTGGTTTACAATATTGCATATGCATTTCACTTTTATTTTGAATTATTCTTTAATTTCAATTTTTATTTTCTATCATTCATAAGTATCTCAGTGAACAAGTGATTTTTCATTTATAGTTACTGCAATTAAGCTTTTTATTAATTTCAATATATTTTATTTTTTAGTTATTGTAATTCTCTCCGTATACATTCAATTATAAAATAATTTTTTTTTAATAATTTTATTTTTTTATTTGCAGTAGAAAGAAATGCCGCCAATAGTTGTTCTTAGATCTCTAACTATCATACGAGACACAATTCAAAGATGGCGGGGAGATGATAATTGATAAGTAAATGATTTTTCTTCAATCTCATATTATAAGATTAAGGTGGATATATTAGAAATATATGTGTACAGGAGAATTTTTTCAGAATTTTTTCTTTTGCGTTTTCGAATTCTTTATGTAGTTTTTATGAATATTTCTTTTATGATTGTATATTATTTTTCTATAGTTGATTTGTATTTCTCTTTTTTGTTCAAATTTTGATATTCGAATATTAAATTAATTAATTTTAAATATTTCCATTTGTAAATTACTTAATTTATCATATGAGAACTAATTCAAAGACGGTTGAAGATGATAGCTAATAAGTAAATGATTTTTCTTAGATCTCAAATTATAAGTTTAAGGTGGATATAGTTCTATTTGAAATACATGTGTATTGGAGAATTTCTCCAAAACTATTTATTTTGCATTTTCATATTCTTTTTGTATTTTTTACAAGCATAGTCCATATTATTGTATATTGTTTTTCTATAGTTCATTTTTATTTCTCTTTTACGTTCACATTTTGATATTTGAATATCAAATTAATTAATTTTACCATTTTCACAATACATTATTTAATATATTGTCAAACAAATTAGCAATCATTCCTAAATTTCAGTTCGTCATCAAAGGCTTTAAATATGACTCACTTTAATTGTTTTACAAAAATAAAACAAATTTTGAATAACTAACTTAATTAATTTTTCAAATTGGCTTATACAATTAAATTGAAATTTTGATCAATTAATGGCAGATTTAATTGGTTTCATAAATTGCCATATATATATATATAGTACATTCTTTGCATTAGATTTTGCTTTAAATTTGACAATAATTTTTACTCATTGAATCAATTGAATACATAAATGATAATTTAATCTTAATAACTTAAATATTAAAAGAATATTTTCATTTATGATCGAATTTCTTTAAATTTAAAATTGAATATGTAGGACCGGATTAATTTTAATATATTTCCTCTATCAACCCATTATATCTTTCCACAACTAAAAATTTAATTAATTTTAATATTTTTCTTTTAGAGTTAATATGGAAACCATATCTTCCACAATTTGTTTTGCATATATGAAAAGTTAATAGTGATATCTTGATTTTATATCCAGAACAATTTATTTTTGATTGGTTTCATAAATTACCTTACATATATATATATATATATATATAATATGTTCTTTGCATTAAATTAAATTTGATTTCAAACTTAGCAATAATTTTTACTTATTGAATCAATTGAATAGATAAATAATAATTTAATTTTAATAATTTATTTATTGAAAGAATATTTATTCAACGAAAAGATTTATTATTACTTAAGGCACATATTTTTTTGCAAAATCTTATATTAGTGGTTGTCAATGTTAAATGTGATATATGATTATAATGTTAACAAGTTTATGTTAAATAAGAATTTAAAAAGCATAACTTTTAAAAATTTAAAATAGTCCAAAGTTGATGAGATTGTTCTTTTTGGTAGTATAGCACATTTTTTTTTGTAAAATTTAAATTATTAAAATTATTAATATATATTAATAATTAAATAAGATAAAATGATATGATATAAGTAGTAAAGTTTATTAGTCATATTAGAATTGATATTTCTTCATACATAATTATATATCCATGCATTTCATGGGTTTAAAACTAGTAAACTATAATAGACATGTAAAATAGTGCTTTAAGATAAGGCATGTACATGGATTTTCTTACTTTATTTTATGCCATTGTTTAGTTTGCTACATGTTTGATAAAATGTTTTCTTGCTTTGAAAAAAAAAAAAAAAAAATCTGATTTTTAAAACCTCCCACGAATAGGTCATAGTTGGTTTAATAAATGAGCTAACTATGGTCTATTGTTTTACCATCATTTTATCATAAACTTAGGGCATATTAAAGTTAAAAACACTTAGACTAGTTACTGGTTTGAAGCCATATTAATTGGATTTTAAATCATTCTTAAATTAATTTTGAGTATTGAATGTGTATGAAAGCTTTTGTGGGATTATGATTGCATCAGTTATGCAAATTTGGATACCAATAGATTGGACTCGAGGCATACAAAAACCAAAACCAAATGTGAACAAAAGATCACTAGAAAGGTAGCTTAAAAAAACCAAACCCAAAGAATAAAGTTAGCACTTGGATTTAAATAAATACAAAACCAAAATGTAGGTTTTCATGAAATCTAACCCATTTAAATCATAAACCTTAACAGATCAAATTTTCAATAAACATCCTTTCATCACAATAGTAAGTAGCAACTGTAAAGGGTTCTTCAGTAGGAAGAGAAAGCATTGCAAATAAGTGAACGGGATGTTGTTGGCAAGTAGCGAAGAGGAAGACTAGAGCAGACCATGAAGCACTAGTGCATTAGCAAGTGGTGGTTGGTAAGGTGAAGGAAGTAAATAAATGGTAGAGTGAAGCTGAGAACAAGGTTGAGGAGAGAAAAAGAGTGTGAAAGGATTGCAGAGAGAATCTCATAGAAAGAGATTGCCAAAAATTCCAAATGTCCCTAAATGAGTTACTAAGACTCCTATATAGTTTTTAAAATAGGAGTTACAAAATAGTTAATTAATAGGTATAATGCGGAAGATTGTAAATTACTAAGTATTAATGTTGGAATTTATTGGTAATGGTGAGTAGTGAATAAAGGTTCACCACTTGTTTTCAAAGAAAGAAATAAGCACTCATGTTTCAAGGAAAAGTTAAGAGAAAATCTCTTAACTACCTCCATATCTTATCCAACAAGCCAAATTTTCCAAAATATCCTACTAGTGAAACTAACCTAAGAACCTTGCCATATTTTAGGGTTATTTTCTCTTCTTTTGCTTTGGTGAAATAGTATTATTTGCTTTGGTGAAATAGTATTAAGTGAAATGCCTTTTGTAAAATAACTCTAGGTAGAGTTGCTTTCTATGATGGCATTGTTCTATAAGGGTGTTGATCCATGACAGTGTTGTTTTAAATAAGAGTTGTTCTAGGCATAGGTTGTTTATGAGCAAAGTTTGTTTAGAACAACTCTTGTAGAGAATAGCTCCTATTTAAAATAGCAACTATTCAGAATAACAATTATCCAAAATAGTACTTGTTTAATCCATCTACTCTAAGCATTTCCTAAAATTTCATCACATCTTCATGGGCATCTTGGTCTTTCTATTGAATGCTTAAACTTAGGACTAGTGTTGTCCTTAGGATATGGCTTAGCAGCCACACTAGCTTGATAAAGCGATTTAAGATCAAAATTGAAAAAACTCAAACTTTTATTCTTCTATTCAAGTGGTTTTTGGAGCACTTCTTTAGTGACAAAACCATCAATTTGTGAAGCAACTACAATGGTGGAAATACCAACAATGATGGTAGAAGGATTGATTACATTGGTACTTCTAGAAAGTATAATATTATTAGGTGGTTTTCTTAGTTTCTAGTGTCTTTTTTTAGAAAATATAGCTCCATTAGAAGTATTTCCATATTCATTCACTAGTTAAACTTCAGTAGTTGTGGAAAAGGATGCAAGTTGGGAGATAGTTTCCATCATCTCTTATTGCTCTCCTCTAAAATTTGCATCCTTTCTTGGGAGCCTTGGATCATATTCATCAGTTTCTGAATGTAGGCAGGAGTAAGGGTGTTTAGGTTTTTAGCAGAGTTGTCCATGTCTTTTGATGAGTTAAGTGTTGATTTCACCTACTGCAATCACTCCTCCTCAGTGGAGTAGCCAAAATGTAAAGGGTTCTTTGGGAGGAAGAGGAAGCTTTGAAAACAAATGAATAAAACATTGTCGGGAGATGAGGAAAAGGAAGATTAAAGCAAACCCTAAAGCACTAAGTGCAGCTGCAAGTGGTGGTTGGTAAGGAGAAAGAAGTAAATAGATGGTCGAGTAAAGCTGAAAACTAGGCTAAAGAGAGAAATAGAGTGGAGAGGATTGCAAAGCGAATTTCAAAGAGAAAATTTGCCAAAAGTTCCAAAAGTCCCTGAATGAGTTGCAAAGACTTCTATTTATAGGTTCTAAAGTAAACCAAAACATCGTTGTTTAATAGGTATAGAGGGAAGATTGTAAGTTACTAAGTATTAATGTTGGTAATTTATTGGTAATTATGAGTAGTGAACAAGAGTTCACCACTTGTTTTCAAAGAAAGGAAAAAACACTTACGTTTCAGGGAACGACTAAGAAAAAACCTCTTAACTACACCCGTATCTGATCTACCAAGACAAACTTTCAAGAACATCCCATTAGTGAAACTAACCTAAGAACCTGCTGTATTTCGATGTTATTTTCACTTCTTCCATATCGATGAAATAGTATTAGGTGAAATGCTTTTTATAGAATAACTCTCAGTGGAGATGCTTTCCATGAAGGCATTGTTCTCTAAAAGTGTTGCTCCGTAACAATGTTGTTCTAAGTTAGAGTTATTCTAGACGGAGGTTGTTCTGAATAGGGGTTGTATTGAATCAAGGTTGTACTGAATATGAGTTTTTTTTGGATAGAGGTTGTCCTGAAAAGTAATTGTTCTCTACAATAGCTATTCTAAACGACTTGTTCTGAATAATAGTATTATGAAAAATGACTATTTTGAATAAGATGTTCTGAACGAGAGTTGTTTCTAGTAATGTTTGTTATGAAAAATGGCTATTTTGAACGGTGAATGTTTTGAATAGAAGCTATTCTGAACGAAAGTTGTTTCAAGCAACAACTGTTTTGAATAATAGTTTTTCTGAACAGTGACTAATTTGAACAGTTCTGAATAACAACTGTTTTGAACAGTGGTTATTCTAAATAGCAGTTGGTGTCGTTCTCTGCAAGAGCTAATTTGAACAGAAGCTGTTCTGAATGATAACTGTTTTTAAATATCAATTGTTCTTGAGCAAGATATTTCTAGAGAAGAATGTTTGGAGAAACAATATCAAATAATTGACATGGTCACTTGTTCTAAGTTGTTTTTGTTGTTATTTTCATAAGTGCAATTTCAAGTAAAACAACTTTATATTTTTTTAAGAAAAAATATTAAAATAACTAAAATTAGGTAACTACGGTAACCACCAATGAAGTTTTCAACTACCTTATAGAAATAAAACACCAAAATATCGTAAATAGACACTTTCTACGCAATAAAAAAAAGAACTGATAAAAAGGAACAGAACCGGATGCAAACAAATTAATTCTACCTCAAATTTCCGAACCATCAGCTTTAATTTCTCAAATATGACCTAATAATCACACTGGGCTGATATTCCCACCTTTTGTTTTTGGATATTTCATATTGTTTCAGCCTTTTCCAGAATCATCCTGAGCCAATTAGGAGTGCCTCATGTCTTTAGTCTCCAACCAATCAATTTTTACAATCACCTCATCATTTCAATTAGTAGAAAAACCCAGCATCTTGCCCAAAACACATGTTGCTTTGGTTTCTTGAAATAAAATTCTCCGTCGTTTTTGGAAATCGCTGTCGGATAATGACGTGTTATTGCCATAGGACTTGGATTTTGAAATCTTTTTTCTTTTAAAAATTTTTCTGGATTTTCTTCCTCAAATTTTCACTTTTTTGGGGAAAGCTTTATAACCAAAGCTTCTTCAATTTCATCAAAGGTTTTAACACCCCTACGATTACGTTTACGACTCAAAACATTCCCCTGCTGCTTGTTGTTAATTAGACTCCCTATTATGCAAAGGAGTTTAGACATCTTTTTCAACACTAGGCCCAATCGTGGCCTCAATATTTGGGCTTCAACACAAATTAACACGAAACACTCGATTACTAACTTCCATTGCCAGTCCCATTTCATCCTCATGACACAAATATGATGATAAAACTTGATCCTCCACAGTAGCTTTCCACCTAAAACATCCATTTTTTTTATTATTATTAGAACCTCTATATATGTAGTCGAGTTATAACTAGATGTGGCAAATTGGCGGTTCGGATTGAGCCATCTATGGATTTGAGTTATTTCGGGTTTAGATTTATTTTGAGCTCAGATATTTGAGCTCAAATATTTTTGGGTTTAAATTTTTTGGGTTTGAAAAATTTTGAGCTCGAGTTATCTTGGGTTTGGTCCATTTCGGATATAAGTTTTTTTGAGTTTGGATTATTTTGGATTTGGATCGATTCAAGTTTGGACGGGCTTAGATGGATTTGAATATTTTCGAATTTTAGCTATAAATATTTTTTAATTTCCATGTTAATAATTAATTTTATTTTTATGTAATGATAAAAACTAAAATTAAAATTTTAAAAAAGAATATATATTTTATTAGTATTTAAAAATATTATACCATGAAGATTCGAACCTTAAAAATATTACATAATATAAACATTATAATCATTTCTAGATAGTTGTAAAATGCCAAATTTTATACCATGGAAATTTGAATGAGAACTACCAAAGAACTTACCAAGTAAGCTAATCTTGAATTTTAAAATAAGATGTTACTAAGATTAAATTATATCAA
>JBBYHK010014124.1:0-11311 GCA_038382065.1 Adansonia grandidieri | reverse complement strand
TGTTTAAAAGAAGAGAAGAGTCAATTGGAAATAGACCTCTATCATTAGGATGGTGAAATGAACCAGGTCGTCAAAGGGAAAAATCACTTTAAAGAGGATCTCAAGAATCTGACAAAAGACTACGTGGCATTTAGTAAAGTAAATAAGGCCCAGCGTCTTCATAAGTCAATAGCAAAATAGGAGATAGAGATTACTACTCTCGAAAAAGAATTACATCGATAATAAAAAGAGGCTAAGGTTAATAAAGAGAAGCTTGTCAGAACCTATGCCCTCATATTAGCTTGTGAAAGAAAGAATGGATGCTTGGAAACTCAAGCCCAAGACCTAAGAGCAAATCAAGAATGAAGCTCTAGCACTCAAAATCCCAGATTTAGAGTGTTCTCTATAAAGTCACCAAGGCCAGGTTGATGAACTAGTAAGGGCCTCTAAGTAGTTGGAACAATAATGTCTATGGATGGTTGATCAATTATGCTAGAATTATCAAGCTTACCACCGCCATCTCACCAAGCAGATTCATATTGCCCTGTTAGAGGCTGAGTACGTGATGGATATAGCCTAATCCTTGATATGTAAAATCCTGTCCATTGGAGCCTATGAACAAGAATTGTTATATTTCTTAGAACATATGATTAAATAATGTAACTGTGTCAGGTATTTCAATGTGTAATCATGTAATCAATATATTTTGTCACTTTAATAGAAGACAGTATTGGTGAAGCTGTACCTTAATCTAATTATCCTTCTTGCATTTACATGATTAATCTAATTCTTTTATAGTTTTATTCATTCATATTAATAGATTTTTACCATTATAATTACATACTTATTGCCATCTCATCAAACATGTTCATGATACATCATAAAAGTCTAATCTGATAATAATCTAAAGTGAAAGTGCTTTAAAACACTAAACCTAGCATTCATCATAAAGTGTCTTAAGAGCCATACTTCATAAGAATAAGGAACTTCAAGCTTAGATTATGGAATTAACTAAGCTATTGTCGATGGTTTTGAAAAAAAAAGGCAAAAGAGCATCATCGATACAGGAAAAAATTGATTAATCTTGAAAGCAACTTTAATAGTGGTTTTAAATCATGAACTATTAGGAAGAGGCATCACATGAATAGTATCCTCCAACAGTGATAACTCCATCAACTTAAGCATTTATTGACATTAATATAACAGTGCACCATCTGGTTTAAGGATTATCGGGTCCAAGTTCTTTACCAACAAAACTTGTAGTCCTAGATCTTGACAAGCAAGTGAAGTAGGAAAGAACGAAGAGGTCTTTAGAAAATGATGAGGACTTAGACAAGTATTAGTCACTGGAAAAACACTTTCAAGCCTATCAAAGAAAGTGACAAATTTGGGATTATAGACACCAAGTCTTTGGGATTGGTTTCTTATCTCGTTATCCCTACTGAACTTAAAGTGTGGAATTTTGAAAAATACAATAGGATTATAGACCCTACTGTACACCTCTACGTGTATTATGGTAAGATGGTCCAATATGAAGAGAATGAAAAGTTGCTAATTAATTACTTCTAGGATAGCTTGACTAAGGTAGTCATCAGCTGTTGCATAAGGCTAGATCTTATAAGAATTTAAACATGGGCAAATTTGGCTTGTGTTTTCCTTAATCAATATTAGCATTTATCCAATTAGGCCTCAAATCATTTATCCGTTATAAACATGGAAAAGAAAGCATTTGAGAGCTTCAAATAGTATGCTCAGAGGTAGAGAGAAAAAGTAGCTCAAGTTCACCCTCTTTTTACTGAGAAAGAGATTATGGTCACGTTTATTAGCTCCTTGTGAGCTCCTCACTATAAAAGGTTGGCAGGAAATGCCATAAAAAATTTTAACGATATGATTATATTAGGCAAAGTGATTGATAATGCTATCAAAAGTGGCAAGATATCCATTGAAAAATTATTTGGGTTAAGTAAAAGTCAACAACCAAGTGTAAAGAGAAGAAGGTGAATACAGTTAGCGAAAGCCTTACTAAGTTCACTTAGAATCCATATTTGGCACAGAGTGTGTACTTCTCAAGCATGGTGTATCTGGGTTTTAACCCCTACTAACTTGTACCACAACCATTTTATTCTTAGGGTCGCTCCAAAAATTAGTTTTGCACTGAATGTCGACCAAAACATTGTTCAAGGTGCACCAACCCTATAATGGGAACAACGTAAAAGCTCTAAATAACCAATAAGCACCTTAGAAGGGAACACTTTAAGCCATTTCTTTACTCTTACAAAGAAATTTATTCTTATTTACTGTAGGTTAACTAGTAGCCCTAGTATTTATAAACCCTAGATCACCACCATATCCCAAATGGTACAATAATAATGCCTATTGTGAGTACCATGTCGGAGTACAAGGTTACTTTATTGAGAATTGCACCTTATTCAAGAGAAAGGTATAAAGCCTGTTAGAAAAAGGCTTGATCAAGGTCGAACAAGGGCCTGGACAAAGTGTTAGGACAATCCATTTCCTAACCATATGGATCCAAAAGTGAATGTGCTGATTGACGAAAAAAGTTGTTGGGTCAAAAGAAGCATTACAAAACTCAAGACCTTAATGAGAAAAGTTTAGCATGTTAGAAAAGCCCTAAGGATGAAAGACATTTTGATGTATTTCATTAATTTGAATTAATTATATATATATATTTGAGTTATCATTATATCATTGTTACTTTATCCTCATTTAGATTTACATGCTAAAGTAAATGCAAGCAAATATGGATTACTTGTGTTTATACTATTAAAATGTTACATAAAATAGACTTTATATTCAAGAATTCAACATTCTAAGGTAAGAGGTCTAAATCGATAGTTCATAGTTTATAGGGTTAATGTGAGCAATTAACTCATGTTAAGGCTATTATTTCATCTAAATCCAATTAGGGAGATACTTCATCATCAGAACGATTTGGCTCCTAAGTAGAGACATACATATATTACCTAAAGGCAATAATATATTAGACTAAACCACAGTGCATTTAGTTTATTAGTAAGTCCATTTACATGGATTAATTCACTTTTGACGTTCATTGTGTAATTACTTTAATCCCTAGTAAGTAATTAACAACATGTTTATAACTTGTATGCTTTAATGTTCCAAAGGCTAAAGCCTCTCGAAGTAGTAAGCTACTAGACCAGTTCATTGTGCATATGGGTTATACTTGATGAGTGCTTTATTATAGATATGGAATCATAGCTCCCATAAAGAGTTAAGGTTATCCTCTTAAAAGGCATTATATAACATCAAGAAAGTGGATGAGGCCTCAGTCATTTGTATGTCAAATGATAAACTGTTTACATGTGGTGAACAATGAGTTTCACATGGAGAGTATAATGAAACTTTAAGTTAAGCTGATCAAGGATGTAAAATGGACTTTTAACCTTAAGCTAATTATAGATATCATATGAAGGTATTACACTAAAGACAAGGTCATTGGACTAAAAGGCTATTTATAAAGCTTACGTAATACAGTGTGCAGTCTCAGGTCTTTAGTGGTATGACCAGAGATTAATAATTATGTGATTAATTATTCAGGATAGAATAATTAATGCATAGTTTATTGGAGCCAAATTATATATGTCTAATTGGTCCTTCCACTAGCTCAATGTAATTCCTTAATGGTTGGTCAGTGATTGGAATATCCAAAAATGAAATATGGTGAAGTGGTATACCGGATTCACTCACTTCAGGAGTAGGGGCATTTTCTTCAATAAATAAATGAAAATGATTTTTTGGTATTGTTTATGTATAATATATATTTAATTTGATTAAATATCTATTTAGATAAGAATTAGAATTTAAATTAATTATATTTATCTTTAGATAAATATAACAATTAATTTAAATTAAATAGATATGGAAAATTAATTATGTATATAATTAATTTAATATCTATTAAAACTTGTTTAAATATTTATTTATAAATTATATATGGATAATACTCTATATAAATTAAAAATTATTTTATTTATTTATTTTAATTTACGATCAAATTAATCATTTTATTGTAGTTAATTTTATTTTAATAATTAATAAAAAATTATTTTATTCGAATAAAATTGTTGTGATTTTATTTTAAATTAGAATTGGAGTTAGGAAAAATTATTAGGCTAAAAATTTAATAGTTTAATTATAATTAATTAGTATTCGATTAAATGGGCTAAATTCTGTAAAATAAATTTGAGCTAAAAATATTGCCTATGGACATTAGGGTTTGGGCCAAATTATTTTGGGCACCCATACTAAGGCTGGGGCCACATATGGGTTTTATAGAATTAATAAAATAATTATTTTAATTAAAAAAATTAAAATTAGGTTTACCTTGTAACCTGATATAAATAAAAGGCTTATACTTAGGTTTTTTTTTCCTTAGACTTTAGCACCACACTTGAAGATTTCAAATCACAATATCTTGTGATTCTAAACCTAATAGCACAACGTAGACATTAAAGAGAATCAAGCCTACGAATTTAGAGTTGATTAAGACAAAGAGTGCCAACACACTCTACTATTCGAGAATTTGAGAATAGTAGAGAAGGCTAGTTGGTTAAAGCTTTTGCATAGATCTAGCAATTCTTGGACGACATCTTTAGATTTGCAACTCAGGTATGTTACTAAGATGGTTTTGTTATATATAACAACATGATTTAGTATAATCAAATTAAAAATTTTTTTAAATTTTTGCCATGCATCTGATTAGTTTTTCCTACAATTGGTATTTGAGCTAGGTTGTGATTATGTTATATACATAAAACTTTTAATCAAATTTTTCCTTAAATATGTATGGATTTAAATATTAGAGAGTTGGCATTCTAGGATTTCTATTACATTCTTTATCATGATATATATATTTTTGTCGATTATGATCTTTTAGATTTTAAAATTGATGTATTTAGGTTTTTATCGAGTTTGTAATTAGATGTGGTCTATCATCACCATATATGTCTTTTTCTAATTTTTTTTTAAAAATTTTTATGTAAATTGTATATAGAAGATAAAGATTTGAAGACCATAAATTATTTTTGAATTAACATATTTGTTTTCTGATAATTAGAAAGCTATCTAGAATCAACAGCTTTTATCTGGAACCAATAACCTAATGATATGTAGATTTCCTAGGTGTAGGTATTCACTGCATTAGGAAACTAAAACATAAAAACCCTAAAACCCTAACCCGAGGCTGTTAAGGCTCCAACCCTAGTAGCTTAAGCTGCCTAAGATGATGTTGGAGTGCGAACCCTAGCACTAGGTGTATGACTTGGCTGCACAAAGGGGTGGAAGTATGGCTAGTGGTGTGCATGCACCTTTTAGCTAGGTGAGCACCCACATGCTCTAATGGGCATAAATCACACATCTTGAGGATGCAGGGTGCATGCCCGCCACTGCAATAGGTGCTAACATAAACTACTACCGTACAGCGCATCCCGTTGTTGGCTTGAAAAGGCTACGTGCCCACCTACCTTAGGGGTGGGGTGCATACACCTCGATTGTGGAAGTGCACACCTAAGGGTAACCTATTGTGCCGCTAGGGCTCAAACCCTTGTGGCGGTTCTAGGCTGATCCAGTGCTAGTATTGGGGGTATCTAGTTTATATGGGCCATGAGAAAAGTTAAGATTTGGAACCTAGTGAATTTTGCGAGCATTATCTATCGAAGTTCTCATGAGCAGTAGGCTTAGGCCCATTACTGTTGAAGGATAAATGTTTTAGTATGGAATTTTTATCAGATTATAAAGATGGTTACTTTTAAATATTTTATGGATATGAACAAACGAATTACGTGGATGGAAATTGATGAATGAAGACAGAGCAAAAAGTTCAAGACCTAAAGTATGCTTTGGATGAAACTTTTGTAATCTTATTTTTTTTTTAATTTTCTAGGATGGGATCATGGTTTGGCTGGTTAAATATTTTTCTATCTATATGTTTTGTTGATAGATATATGTATATGATTGAAAACATGCCATATAGAATAGGCGAATGCCACTTAAACTTATATTAATAATGCATCTTAAAACCTTAACATGTTTTCTAAACTATTGAGTGGGGAGGGTTTTAAATAAAGCCCATGGCCTCCATTGTTGATCCATATGTTAAAGCATGGTAACACCGCGCGCCAGTTTTGCCTTAGCCATACCCCTTAATAGATGGTTAACCATTGTTGGTATACTAGATTGGATCTCTTATGTGGAAAATATGCTTGGGCATGTTTTATTTAAGATTATCCCTTGATCTCTTGAATAGCATATGGATCGAGTTTCGTAAACAACGGTTATGCACTCAAGACTGGTTTAATGATAACGTCCTCTAGGAGTTCTATTTGTTAAATTGGTGGCCAAATGAATGGCTATTGATATGTTTAACCTAGGAGGATTTAAAGTAACATATATTAACTAGATTGGATCCATGTTTTTAGCTATTTGAATTATGATCAACCCCTAGTGGCTTAAGATAATAGATGCTAAAAATTACCATTGCAATGCTATAATTTTGTAAGGATTAAGTGTAGAAACATATATATATCTATGTTTAATTACTAAATATTTTATTTATATTTGCTTGAGCATGATTGTAATGTTTCGAATATATTTATTTGTTTCAGTTTAAAATGTCACCTAAGCTGTTATTTAAATTCTCACTGATAACAAATTGAATGGAGATAATTTTAAATATTGAAAAAGAAATGTTTTAATCATTCTCAACTGTGAGAAACAAAAGTTCATACTTGATGAACTTTGGCTACTAGAGCTTTCACATGATACACTTAATGGACTGACTTTCTTACTTTCACTCATTGGAAAGAGTCCAATGACATAGCACGTTGCTATATTCTAGCTAGCATGTTAGATACTTTGTAAAAGTAATATAAGAATTATGTCACCACTCAACAGGTCATGGATAATTTAAAGGATATGTTTGGAGGCCATGTCAAGTTGGCTAGATAATCCACAATTACAAATTTAATGAACTATAATCCAAAAGCAGGAATCCAGTGAAGGATCATATGCTTATGTTTATGGGGTACTTTGCTGAGGCTGCTGAAAATGGTACTAAGTTGGAATAGAACACCCAAATTGAGTGGTGTTTAACTCTCTTTTTAGAGATTTTATGAGTTTTGGGCTGCATATAATTTTTAAAGCAAAGACTACTTCTTGCTTATGAAGGAGTTATAGGCCTATGAGCTCATTCTTAATAATGGCCACCAACCTAAGGTGGAGGCAAATCTAGCTATTGCTTTTAATTTTCATTTTGGCAACAAGAGAAAAAAAAGCAAAACTCCAAAAAGCAATACGCTTCTAAGTCTTTTATTCCTTCTTCATCCGAAGATAAAAAGAAAAAGAAAAAGAAGCCGAAGGACCCTAAAAAGTAAAAATGCTTCTATTATGGAAAGATTGATCGCTTCTAGAAAACTTGTAAGGAATTCCTAGCTACTAAAGGTTAGAAAGGTAAGGATCTTCTTTACATTAAAGCTTGTTCAGTGGAAAATTCAAAAGATACTTGGGTCATTGATTTTGGAGCCACTAATCATGTTTGTGTTTCTTTGTAGGGGTTCAAGGAAACGAAAAGTTTGCTTGACAAGAACATTTTATTAAGAATAGTTAGTGGGAGTGTCGTGTTAGCAAAAGCAATGGGAGATTTACATCTTTATTTTGATGAATTTAGATTTATTTTGTTAAAAGAATGTTTTTATGTTCCTAGTTTTAAAAGGAACTTTATTTTGATTGCTTGTTTAATTAAAGATTCTTTTCAATTTCTTTTAATAAAATTGTAGTAATTTGTAAAAACAAGTTTTTTATCTGTTCTAAAAGAATGGATGGTAATCTTTATTTGATCAAACCAAAGATGTACTTACTACTGGACACTGAATTAAAAATAATTCTAAAAGGTTAAAAACTTCTCACTCTAACGAGGCTTGGAATTTAAGACTTAGTCATATTAGCCAAGAATGATTCAAAGATTGGTGAATGGATGGTCCATTAGAATCTCTAAAAGAGCTATGTTTTCCCCAATATGAATCTTGTCTTAAAGGTAAAATAATTAAGTGGTCTTTTAGAGCAACAGGTGTAAGGATAGAAGAACTTTAAAAAATTTTGCACATTGATATATGTAGCCCCATAAATGTCAAAGCACGAGGAGGGTATAAGTAATGTGTACATTCATAGATGATTACTCAAGGTTTGGATATGTGTAACTAACTTTTGCAACCTTTGCTAAATTCAAAAAGTATCATGTAGAAGTGGAAAAGCAATTGGCTAAATCCATTAAGACACTTTGATCTGATCGAGGTGGTGACTATCTTTCTAATGAATTTCTATGAAATCTCATAGAAAATAGGATTCATTCCCAATTGACTACACTAGGTACTCCACAATAGCATGGTGTAGCAGAGAGAAGAAATAGGACCTTATTAGATATGGTATAGTCCATGATGAGTTATTAGAACTCCCAATATCCTTTTGGGGATATGCATTACAAACAACATGTTACATTCTAAACTAGGTTCCAAGCAAATCAGTTTCCAAAACTCTATACAAGTTGTAGAATGGCAAGAAACCCTCCCTTCGACATATAAGAATATAGGGGTGTCAGCACATGCATTGGATAAGGAAATCAAGAAGTTAGGATCTTGTTTTGAATTATGCATGTTTGTAGGGTATCCCAAAGGAATGAAGAGAGTACTATTTTATAACCCAAAGGAACAAAAAGTTATTGTATCAACCCATGCAACCTTCTTTGAGAAAATTTACATGAATGACTTTAAGCCTCGAAGTAAAGTGGTGCTAGAGGAACTATAGAGAAATAAACTTGCTCCACAAATCTATTTTAAGTTCCAAAAAAACACATGCAATGAGCAACCACCTAGGCAACTTTGTCATAGCATGAGGGTTTCTAAGAAACCTAGTTTCTTCAAGTATGATGGTGAGATATATCAATCTAAGGCCATAGGACTTGAAGATGATCTAGTCACCTATGATAAAGCTATAAGTGATGTTGATTCCAAGCTCTGGCAAAAGGTTATAAACACTGAAATGATTCGATGAAATCTAATTTAGTTTGACGCTTATAGACCTACTTGAAGGGGTAAAGCCTATAGGGTGTAAGTGGATTTACAAGAGAAAAAAATGCTAAAGGAAAAGTTGAAACCTTTAAGGCTAGACTAGTAGTAAAAGGATAGACGTAAGAGGCTAGTGTCGACTATGACAAAACCTTTTTTCTTGTTGCGATGCTAAAGTCCATTCACATTCTTTTATCCATTACTGTGGCTCTCATTATGAGATTTGGCAAATGGATGTCAAGATAACGTTCTTGAATGGCCATCTCGATAAGAGCATCTATATGATGAAAGTAGATGGGTTTGTAGTAAAAGGCGAAAAAATGAAAGTTTTCAAGTTGCTTAGATCCATTTATGGATTAAAGCAAGACTCACGCTTATGGAACCAAAGATTTGACCAAGCAATCAAGGTCTTCAGATGTGAGCAAAACAATTGATGAACCTTGTGTTTATAAACATATTAACTAGTCTTATACATCGATAGCAAACTACTTATTGGAAATGATGTAAGGAACTTGTCATTGGTCACACTATGGTTGTCATAATAGTTTGACATGAAGGATTTAAAGAGGCTAATTATTTTCTATGTACTCGTCTCTTTAGAGATTGAAAGAATAGGATTAGAGCTTTATGCCAAGCTTCATACATTGGCAAAATTATTGAAAAGTATGCAATGCAAGATGCTAGAAAGGGTTCACAACCCTCCACGCTAGGATTCACTCTTTCATTGGATGATTGCCCTAAGACATTTAAAGAAAGGGAGTGCATAAAGAGAGTGCCTTATGCATCTGCTATGGGTAGTCTCATATATGTTATGCTTTGCATATGGCCAGATATTTGTTATGTGATTGGTATTGTAAGTTGATATCAGTAGAGACCTAGTAACAAGCATTCGCAATCCATGAAACATATACTCAAGTACCTTAAGAGAATGAGGAACTATATGTTAGGATATTCTAGAAGAGACCTAACACTTGTAGCATATATGGATTGAAACTTTCAAACTTATAGGGACTTAGGAAATTGACTTTAAGGTTTGTATTTGTCCTAGAAGGAGGCACCATTATGTAAAGGAGTGTAAAACAAACTTGTG
Organism: Adansonia grandidieri; assembly: GCA_038382065.1. NCBI lineage: Eukaryota > Viridiplantae > Streptophyta > Magnoliopsida > Malvales > Malvaceae > Adansonia > Adansonia grandidieri. The sequence goes on along the minus strand of JBBYHK010014124.1, from coordinate 1,144 downwards.
CGACTGGCTTTATGATGGAAGTCAAATATATGGCAACCTTTGAAGTGTCTAACAAAGTAACTTGGCTTCACAAGTTCCTTAGAGACCTTAAGGTAATTCCTGGTATGGATAGACCTATTACACTTTATTGTGATAATATTGCAGCAATGGCAAATACCAAGGAATCTAGACACCACAAGAGGACAAAACATATAGATAGGGAATACCATATTATGAGAGAGTTGTGATGGAAGAAGTTGTTGATGTCTTCAAAATTACTTCTAAGGACAAAGTTGCTAATCTTGTTACTGAAACTCTGGTGGCTAGGAGTTTTGAAATGTATGTTTAAGGTATGTGAATGCTAGAGATGACTGATTTAATCTTTAGGGCAACTGGGAGATTGTTAGGAATGCCCTAAGGATGAAAGATATTTTGATGTATTTCATTAATTTAAACTGATTATTTATATGTATATATTTGACTATCATTATATCATTTCTATTCCATCCTCATTTAGATTTACATGTTAAAGTAAATGTAAGTGAATATAGCTAGTTGAATACTTGTGTTCATATATATAATGAACTTTACATGCAGAAAGACAACATTCTAAGGTAAGTAGTCTAATTTGATAATCTATAGTCTATGAGGTTAATGTGAGTAATTTACTCATGTTAAGGCTATTATGTCATCTAAATCCAATTAGGGAGATGGTTTTTCTTGGTCATCTAGAGTAGTTTAACTACTAAGTAGAGACATGGATATATTAGCTAAAGGTGGTAAAATATTGGACTAGACCAAAGTGCAGTTAGTCCATTAATAAGTCAATTTACATGGATTAATTCACTTTTGACATTTATTGTGTAATTACCTTAATCCTGAGTAAATAATTGACTACATGTGTATAACTTGTATGCTTTGACATTTTAAAGGCTAAAAAGTCTTGAAATAGTAAGCTACTAGACCGGTTTGTTAGACATATGACTTATACTCGATGAAAGCTTTACTTATAGATATGGAATATAGCTTGCATAAAAAGTTAAGGTTATCTTTTTAAAAGGCATTATACGGTATAGTGAAAATGGATGAGGCTTTGGTCATTTGTATGTCAAATAATGAATTGTTCACATGTAGTGAACAATCATTTTCACATGAAGAGTATAAT
>JBBYHK010014113.1:0-11312 GCA_038382065.1 Adansonia grandidieri | reverse complement strand
CTCAAGTGTTTGGGACTTGAAACTGAAATCCAACAAAGCCCTGCAAATCCAAAGAAAGAAGATGATGGTAAAGTCGACAATAATCAACCTGGTCGTCAAGAAGAAGGTGCATCTACAACATACTATTCAGATCCACCAAGCACAGTGACAGACTCAGCAGCTGACGGTGATCCTCCTTCCACCACAGTAAGATTGCTTTGCTAACTTCTTAACTTTATGCATGTAAATTTTAAAATGCACGGTTTTCAATTATGTGGGTTTTGTTTTTCGTTGTTTCATTTATCCAGGGAGACGAAGACCCTGGTCTGATAGTTTCTCTTTCTGCTCCAACAAGGCCAAGGACAAGCAGTGGTCGAGGACCTCAGATTAATTAATTAACTCGAGCTTTCAGAATCAGAGTTTGGTCGGCAATACAAGATTGGAAACAATATTCAAGAGAGGTTATCAAGATCCTTTACTGTTCTTAGTTTTCATCCTTTTTCTCTTTGTGTGTGTTTTGAGGGGGAGAGTGAGAGCTGCAAGCATTTACTTGGAACAGTGCAAGCATAGAGTTGATTTCAGTATGTATGTTGTGAATAATTTGTATATAAATCTTAAAACTACGTATTTTAAGAGTTTTGATTTCAGCTTCATGCAGAAAATAGGTTTATTTGATCGGTTTATAATTTTTTTTTTCAAATTAATCAAATTGATAAACAAACCGAGACTTAAGTAAAAAATAAATAAATTATATATATTTAGGTATATTAATTATACTCAATCCAATTATCTTACACAATCCATAACTATATTACCCAATTTCATAAGCCTAAAACAAATCCGTAACTGACATAATTGGTTAAATTATTTTGATTTTTTATATATAATTTAATCAGTTGAATCAATTTTTTAAATTTAATAAATTATTCAATTCTTAAAATTTTAAAATCGAATCAATAGAAAAATCGAATACTCAAGAGATCATGACGCGATCACATTCGCAACAGTGAAAAGTTTCTTAAAGCCATTATTATTATTTTGAATCTGCTTCTCTGATTTGTTTTTAACTGGCAAAAAATTTGACAAATTCATTTATCTTCTTTGCGAGTTTGAACTAACAAAAAGTTACTTGTAAGGTTCCCGTTTGGCAGTATCAACTATAAGTTGATACTCCCAAGAAAATCATGGTGCAACTACAGAAACTCCGATGTTCATTGTTTGTTGACCTTTTCTAGTTAACATTTTCAGCTTGAGCTCTTGTAGTTGTTCACACTTTGGTGAGAATCATATCACTTGTGGCAAAACCAGATGATTTTTCTAGCAGAACTTTTTTTTTTTTTTTTGAATAGATATAATTATGGTATAAAATGAATTTTCCTCGTGAATATATAGAGAACTTAGTTCAATTAATTCATTTAATCATTCTTAGTAGATGATATTCAGTAGACAAAGGTGAAACTATCGGTAGTCATGCGAGGGCCATGGCCTCCTAAAAATTTTGGAAATCGCTTTAATATATAAGTTCATAGGTGTGTGTGTGTGTGTATATATATATATATATATATATATGTATAATTAGATTAACCACCCAAAATAAAATTTATATTTATTTAGCTAAATCTTGGCATTCCCCAAAAAATTAAAAATTTGTTAATGCATTGTACATTTATCTTTTAATGGCTCATTAAATAAATATATTATTCATGTATATTTTGATTGTTAGTTAAGCTGGACATATTAATTTTATAAAAAATTTTAGCTTTCATTATCTTTATATTTGGTCCATAATTATTGATACCGTATCAATAAAAACTAGTATAAATTTCTTTAATGTAAAACGAAATGATACTGCTAGTATACCATTTTGATTTTTGTACCAGTCAGTATCGATTGTACCGGCTTGTATCACTTTGTAACGGTCGACCAGTTCCTATCGGTTTGTACAAGATTTTGGATTTTTTATATATTTTTTAAAAATTTTCAATTAGATGATTTTTTTAAAAAACTAATTTCTAATATTTTTTGTTCAAATCATTATTTGATTTTTGATAATTGTATTTAAAAAAAAATTATATTCATCAAATTAGGCTATTAAACCTAATCAATAATAATTTATTGCTTTTTAAATTATTTTTATACTTATTTATTTTATGTTTATAATTTTAAAATTTATATTTGCATATAAATATTTATACGTATATAAAATAAAGGTATTTTTTGTGTGTCTATATAATCTATATCTTCTTAAGAAACTTAAAAATATGCTACATATATATATATATATATATATGGAAAAAGTTTTTGCTGGTAAACCCAGACTGGTATGTTGAAGCACATCAATATATGTATGTACCAACACCAAAACAAAAGCAATACATACATCGATATGGTATTGACTATCTTGTTTTGGGCCCCATAAAAAATGTTAGCTAGCTCTGCCCCTACTAGTAGATCTAAAGTTTCGAATCTAAACATTTATTAATCCCTTCCTTTATCTTAGTCTATAACCTCATATGTAAAAAAAAAAAAAAAAAAAAAAGCAAACATTTCACAAACACGGTTTGAGAAAATACATTAAAACACCATATAAAAATAACACAAATAAACATGTATAAATATATATCAAAATTTGTATAAACTTGATTTAAGCCCTCGTGATAAATAAAATAAAAGAGAGTTATGAATTTGATAAAAAAAGACATTATATGATAAATTATAAAAATAAGAAACAACATTGTCTAAAATGAAATCCTTAATTAAAAATTAGTAGGGAAAGGCTTACCATTGTTGAATTTGCAAACATAAATAAAGAGTGATTTGAACATATTACTCATGCATCCCATAACACTGCTATTTATATTAGTATTGTTTTTGGCACATTCAATAAATAAGTTATTCCTACACTTGGAATGTGTTAATCAAGGGATTATCAATTTTTCTTATTTTTTATTTTTTGACGAATTGAAATTTGTTTATTATACTTTTACCATCCTAATCCACATCCATTTTAGAAGCAATATCTATCAAATATCTCAATCTACTAAATATGCGATTTTATCCGAATTTTTTATTCTAAAAACAAATCATGTTCTCAAGATTAATTGTTATTGGGTTTTCATTGAACCTTGAAATCATAATATGGACCGTCCATGTTCAAGGATCCTAGTTTGTATGGTTTCCATATTCAAGTCCAAGTCCAATTATGACCTTAGTACTTCTATTTTATTTTATTTTTTCTTTATTATTTTATTTTTATTATCTTTAATTTATTATTTATTTATTCATTTTTATGCTCTCTGTGTTTATCTCTTCTAGGTATCCATAAGACAAGAAAAATAATAAATTTTAAAATTTTTATTTTTTAGAAAGAACCTAAACATAAAATGAGAAAAGAGAGAGAGAGAGAGAATCAAAATTTGCCAATGAAATAAAAGACATGTTCGATTTTTTTGAAACAAATGAATATTTTTTTCTTTAAAAAAATGAAAATTTTGCCTGTATAATGATGAAAGAATTCAAGATTCCAAATTTTGAGAAGTATGAAGAGATCAAGTGTTCAAAACCCTAGACACGCTACACAAAATCCGAATAAAACAATTTTCAGGTTTCCTAAAGATTCAATTGTCGGCTCTAATGTCTCCTAATTCCTCTTTATATCTTTCATTTTTTTCCTCAAGCTACTACATCTTCAGTAGAAAACACCTAAACTTCTTTAAACAAGTTGCTCAACCACACTTGCACTTGCAGCCCAAAGTCTATCAACCTAACTCTTCCACGACCATCCCAAACTTTCTAAACTCATCCACTATTGGTAACTCTAATCCCCTCTTCCGTAACCACCCCAAACTTCCTAAACTCATCCACCATTAGCAATTTTAATCCCCTAATTCATAATACTAACAATTCGAACCCTTCCCTAGACTTGAACCCTAGCCAATAATATATTAGCCACTCTTCCATGGCCTTAACATGATGCTATAATCATTATTAGAAGTTTCAATTCTCTTCATTACTGATATTTATGATTGATATTTATTGCAATCAACTATGATAACATTTATTATGTCTGTAGACACCTAAATTTTTCAAGTCTCCATGTAAGCATCACGATGCGTCATTGCGACCAAATGGGCAAACATCGATGCATCTCCCATCCTTTTCAGCCAAGTTAAGGTGTTCAAGGATTTAAAGGTGAGCAAAATATACATTTTACATCAATTGTCTTGATAAATTGACTCTTGTATCGGTGCAATTCTTGGCGATAGCTTAAATCACATTTTTGGATCAAAATGCATGAACAAATGCATGGATACATTTGTAAATGTATTGATAAATTTTCAAATGTATCAATAAAATTTCTGAATGTATTGATACATTCAAGCTTTTGGTTGGAAATATCCATACAAATCCTTATTATATCAATAAAATTTTATTTGTTTCATGGCATTTTACTCCTATTGCGCCAGTGATCTAAAACATGAGTTTAGCCATGTTTTTGGTTCCAAAAACCATTCAAATTTATACCAAGCCTTATCATTGGGTTTAGGATTGGGTTCAATTGATTTTTGAGGCCCAAAAAACTAAGAGATGAGGTATTTTCATGACAAAATTCAATCTGTTAAAAGGACATTTTAGGATTTTCCAGCATTGCAGCTTGCAAAAAGCAATTTGATCCACTATTCTAGTTGTTCCAGCCAATGGGAATGGAGAATACTGCACATGGTACCTTGATCGAGTCCATGGTACGTATAGAAAGTTCAGAAACACCGCCACTTTAGGTCTTTAAGCTTGATAGAACGTATAGAAAGTTCATGCTCTTTCTAAAAACAAGTTTTTGGTTTAGCAAAGGGTACATTCATTTATTGTTCATGTCGCTCTTCATAGCAATCTCAAAAACATCATCAAACAACAACCATTTCACACAGATTCCGTCAAAAACCCTACATCTTAAACATAACCTTGGAGCTCATCTTTATTCTTCCTTCTTGCTAATCTATAGCAAGTAAGGGAAAGAAAGTGAGTTAACCCCCTGCCATAATTTCCTAAAATAATAATAATAATAATAACAATAATTTTGTATTTTTATCAAATTCCAGATTGGGGGCAATTGTTAATGACGTGAATATTTGGTTGCTAAATCGGATGAAGTGACATAATTTTTAACTAAGGGTTTATGTTTAAGTCCAAGTTTGTCCCTACTCAATTTATCTATATTATTTATAATTAATAAAAAATAAAAAAACTTATAATAAAATTTATATATTTTATTATTAAATTTATATAATAATGTTTTTAATTATTAAATATAAATTTCAGTCGAATCATGGCTGCCCGTCATGATGGCTGAACTTTTACCAGTTGACTACAAATTTCGGGCATCTAAAAGTTTTAGACCCAAAAGAAAAAATATTTTTTATAATTTTTTAAAATTACGAATTATTATAATTTAGTAATAATAGTAAAAAAGGCTAAAATTAATATGTGAGCTTAGAAAGGGCGGCCAGGTGGTGAAAAAAAGTCCACGTGATCTGAGTTTTGAAACGTTATGCTGAACTATATTTATTATTAAATTAATTTTTTTAAAAAATAATTTAATTCAAATCAAGTATAAGTAAAATTCAATTTGGAAATAAAAATCTATTTTCATATTTTTTTTTATCAATTTTTTTAAAAAACCGATATTAGTCTCAATGTTGGACGCCGAGCTAAATTAGACAGTGGATCTAATTTACTTTTATAGAGTTTAAAGTAAATTCGGACCAATTATTATTTTGGATTTCGGATCTAATTTTGGTTAGTCCGTTTCATTTTCTTGTTTCTTTTCCTTTTATTTTATTTTATTGAAATAAAACCCATAAATTAATAAAATATAAAAAAAAGTAAAAAAAATTGGAAAAATAAAAAACAGAAAATTAAAAAAAATTAAAAATTGAAAAAGAAAAAGATGATTTGGGAGCATGAAAAACATGGAAATCAAATTTTGAAAAGCCTTGAAACCAATGGATTTGGAAATTAAGAAAAAGGAAAATTGAGAATATTAAAATTAAAAAACCTAGGAACCTTTTGACTAAATTCTTTACTTAAACGATAATCATGAGCCGCCGTTGATCACCGATGCAAAAGCAGAACAATCAAACAATTAAATGCATAAGACAAAGGAAAACTCCAGCAAAATTCAACGTAAAAATAAAAATTAAAAGCCACGATTAGCATTTAAAACCTAAAAAACATTCTTATATCACTCTTATGCAAAAAGAATTCAATTAGAATTCAGAGCTTAATGCAGTTAGATCGTGTGGTTAGTTATGGATTTATCAATTAGATAGATCAAATTAATTTTTAATCAAATTAATTTAGAATCATTAAATATTCAAGTCATTTTATGTTTTGAGTCACTTCAGTTTTGATTTCAGGTCATTTTAATTTTTAAGTTATTTAGATTCGGGTCAATTGGGTTTAACATTTAAGTTAATCGAGTCTGGGTAATTTCAAATTAAAGTTAATCAAATTTAACATTCGGGTTAATTGGTTTTGGGTCAAGCCACTCTTGTTTGGTCAATTTCAGTGTGTATTATTTTGAATTAATTGTTCATGTCATTTCGAGTTCAAATTATTTTGGATTTAGATCATTCTAAATTCAAAACATTTCGGGTTCAGGTTGACTGATTTTGAGTTGTTGACTTTTTCTAATCAAATCAGATTTAGTCTAGTTTGAGTTTGATTGGGGTGGTCATGTTTTTCTAAATTCGAATCAAAATTAATTAGATCTGTCAATTGATATTTAGTAGATTTAGAATTTAAATTGTAATATTTACAATCCTACCCTTATCTTTTATTTCTTAAAAAAAAGGGGGGGGGGGACTAGAATGAGCTTTCGAAGGAGTTTGAGAAAATTGATGGGAAGCTGTTCTCCAATGCAGAGACGTTAATAAGGAACGAGTTTTGCTTCAAGCTGAAGACAAGAACGAAAGCCATGGGAGTTGAGCTGCGAGCTCTCTCTTTGAGGTCTTGACGCTTAGGATGAATGGTTCCTTTAAAGCTACAGAGACTCCCTTAGCTTTAGCGATAGCTTAGACTCTTACAGTTGCCCGATGATTAATATAAAAAATTTAAATTACGTTTCTTGCTACATTTTCAGATATATTATATTTATTGTAATTTTAGATGTAGCTGATATTATTGTGATCATTATAATTATCATAATTGTAAATATTTTTTTAAAAAAAAATAATACAAACTTATAATAAAACATAACAATTATAGTTATAAGCATCAAAACTTATTTTTAATAATTTTTATATTAGTTTATAATTTCTATAATCTTTCATTTACACGAAAAAATTATTCATAACTTTTAGTTATTATAGTAAAATATTTATATGTAAAAAAAAAAAAAACTCATTTTTATTTTTGAATGTCTAGAAATGTTAATAATTAACCAAATCTAGAAGAAGATTTTTCCTTTTTCTTAATTTGTACTGCTATAATGGAAAAAGCGAGCCGTTATGGCTACTATATTTCGCTATATTGCTTTTTGCAATTGCGATCGGTTGTTATTGGTGTGAATTTTATTCACACTGCTATTGAGGCATTTAGTAGTGGCAGATGATGCCGCTACAGTGAAATAACGGCCACGACACCGCTATCCAAGAACATTAACTCATGCTCTTAAACAAGGTTAAAAAAAAAAAAAGAGTAGACGTTAAACTTGTGTAACTTTCGGTCTATTAATTTAAAAATATAAATTATTTTTAAAAGAATTTTAATGTTATAAAAATATTAAATATATTAAATTATTAGTAAAAAATATTTTTGGTTTAGTGATATAATTTTTATTATAATTTTAAGAGATTATAAAGTCAAATCTCATTAAATACAAATTTTTTTTAAAAAAAAATAATTAAAAAATATAAAAACGATTTTTCCTTCTTTTTAGCAGTTTTCAGTGGCTTTTAACTTGTTAAACCGATTTTAAATCTGTTCAATTAAAATTTAATTTTTTAATTGTTTTAGACCAGCTAAACCTTTGGCTCCTAGTTCAACCGATTGAAACTGGGCGATCTTGTCAGGTTTTTTCAACAATGCTCTTAAACTACCCAAACAAATGGAGGCCTTTGTCTGCAACTCAAACCAAAAAAAACCTTACACTACCTGCTAACTTGGAAGGTTATAACAGATACAATATACAACACGATATGATATGATTATATGAATATAATAAGGATAAAGTATTTAAAATATTTTAAAATTTATATATTTAAAATTATTAACGTATTAAAATTTATATATATATAATATTTCAAATACAATTATAATATTATAAAATATATAAATAGAATATAAATATATAAATTGTAAGATCTAACGAAAGGCTTCTTTTCTTATTTACCCTCAACCTTTGAAATCAAAACTTGCCCTTCCCTCTAAACGTGCAAGTTCGAAACAATACAACACTACCCTCAAGCCTTCAAAAACTACCAACTTTGAGAAGAAAGGAAGGATAGGAGGGGAAAGCAATTATGAATGGTGTGCTGTGAAGTTTGGAGCAGGGCATAGACTGAGAAAATTCAAAGGCTAAATAATCATTGATTTTATTAGTTTCACCTATTGAACTACAAGTTGACTTAGTAATTCATATATTTCTTATTTGTTTATATAATATTATATTATAATTATGTTTAAAATATTTTATATTTATATAAATTTTGATATTTTAATAATTTATATTACATATAATTTAAAATATTTGTGTACTTATAATTTTTCATATCATTTTATGTTTTAATTACTTTTTTTAAATTATATTCGAATCGTGTAATTTATCATATTTAATATTATTAAATCTAATTATCAAAATTTTCATACATTTGTGGATTAATCATAGGGATTAATTTGAATCTTTTATTAGTGGGTGCCGATAATGTATTTTCATTTTTTTAATAAATATTTTATATCGAATAAAAATTTTCCACAAAATTCAAAAAAAAATACAATAATAATTATAATTTTTTTTTTCATTTTTGATTTATTAACCAATGCTTATAGCAGCAATTAACATTTACCTTTGTAAAAATATAAAGACTAAATATTTAAACTTAAATATTATATATCTAAAACATGCAGTACTACATAGATTGTACTTATAATTAATGTACTGCTTTAAAGAAAGAAAAAAAATGTACTAATAGTACAATTTGTGTACTACCAATAAAACCAAAACAATAAATTTGCACCACCTCTCTATATATCCATTTCTATTAAAAAGGCCTCTGCCAATTTCCCTTTTGAAAGCAGCTTCTTTTCTTTCTTCTTTTTTGATTCATTGGCTGGGTTAAAGATCAATGCAAGTTTTCTTTCTATTTAATTTGGGAGTCAAGGAATTTCTATTTAATTTATGCATGTATATCGTATTTATATAATTTTATATATTAAAATTATATTTAAAATATTATATATTAATATATTTTTTGATATATTAATAATTTATAAAATATTAATTTTAATATATTCGTATTTTTATATTATGTTTTAATTTTGTTCTTCTTGTATTCATGTGTCATATATAATCGTATAGTATTTAAAGATGCAGATCTAGTGTTGGGTCTGGAATCAATTGGTTTTTATTTGTTTATCGTTGTTGAATGTTGGTAATTCCCCCCCCCTAAAAAATTGATTGTTTGTTAATAGCAAATTGCTAAGATTAATCTTAATGCAAAGGCATATATAATACTCTTTACTTCGATCTTTTTTTCCATTTTTTTGGGATAATTCTAAAATTATATGTATTTTTTGAATACATAAAACTTTAATTTTGTATTCCAAAATTTTGTTATGAATTGTTTATTTTTTTTTTACATCAAATATCATAAAACTTCAATTTTGTAAGAAAATTAATTATTATATTAAATATATTAAAATAAAAACAACTCTTTGAAAATCAAATAGGGGCAATAAGTTTGGGACATAAAAATATAAAAAAAAAAATTTGTTCATTATTAACCAATTGGAATAATTAAGTAATAAAGAAGAGTTAATTAATATTGTCAGGTGAGCAAATTGTTGGTTTGAATTTTAAAATTTTTAATTTTTTTATTTTTAATATATATTTTTTTATTATAAAAATTAATTTTATTAACAAAATAAGAAAAAATGAATCTTTCACCACTAAATATTAACTCAGCCCATGAATCAAAAAAGAAAAAAGAAACCAAAAAATTATAGGCAGTCCCTTTAAAAAAACAAATAAGTTGAAATTAAGCCTTGCTCCAGTGGGAAGTGGAAGCGATAAGGCTTAATTTTTATTTTAGTTCTTTTTTATATTTACACCTGACTTTTGTTTTCTTTGCAGGCACAGGTAATTCTTTATGCTAGAATTTATCACACCCATTCATTTGAGTGAAAAAATAATTTTTTTAAAATATTATTTTGTTTAAAAAATAATAAAAGTTATTTATTTTAAGTAAGTTGTTATTTTTTTAATTAAAAGATATATTAAAAAATATAATTTTCATATAGTTATTTTTTAAATATATTTAAAATATCTTTAATTTTATTATATAGTTATAATTTTAAGTTAGATTTTTTGTCATTTACTAATTGAGTTGGTGTTACTTAACTTAGTAATATCAAATTTAGTTAAGAGCTTTATATAGAACCAGATCTTGACACATCTACTGTGTGGATGAAGAAAATTATTTTTTAAAATATTGAAAAAAAATTATTCAATCAGTAAGTAATTTTAAAAAATTACGTAAAAGAAAAAAAAGTTTATAATAGTAAAAACATAAGTTACTTTTTTAAGAGATAAAATAGTTTTTTAGAAAAACTATTTTTTATAAAATTAAAATACACAAATCTCCTTAAAAATATATTATTATTTTATTTTTATTTTGATCTTTTTTTATTTTCTTAACTAAGTTGGTTTTACTTAATCCAGTGACACTAAATTCAGTCAAAAACTTTATATATGTATAGATTCAAATATTTTCATTTAAGGATTTGCTAAACTTTAACAAGTACTTGTACCAATCGAGAATTATTTATTTATTTATTTATCTTTTTAAATTTTTTTATATTTAATTTGTAACTTTTACAAAATTTTAAAAAAAAATTGCATTTGTTACATTCTAGTAGTGAAAAGATAAAACTCCACAACTAAGATCTTATTTTTTTATTATTTATTTTTAAATTTATTTTATTAATATATATATATCAACCCATGAACTCTTCTTGTGAAGTTTTTGTTTACAAAGCTTTTGTGTATAATAATTATCCTATATAAATTATATACCTACTAATATTTCCTTTCATTTAGTGGTTGAACATTGCTTCAT
>JBBYHK010014102.1:0-11313 GCA_038382065.1 Adansonia grandidieri | reverse complement strand
TGATTTCATGATTTTTAGATTATTTTGTAATATTAGTAAACATAGGGACTAAATTGCAAAATTTATAAAAGTTTTTTGACATTTTTGGCTTGGTTGAGAGCATTGTAGGCCATGAGATTTTTGATTTGTGCATATGTAAACAATTTTTAGGCATTTCTAATACTTTAGAGGACATTTTCTTAATATTAGAAAGTTTAAGGACTAAATTGTAAAATATGGAAATTATATTTTGTGGCTAAAAATGATTTGCCAAACCTTCTTGCATATATGTTACCATGACTTTTGTGTTGATTCTTTGCTGGTTTGATGATTTTTAATGATTTTTTGTGGTACTTTATCATATAGGAGTCAAAATGTAATTTTACAAAGTTTAGGGGTTACTTTGTAAATTGTAAAAAACACTTGGGCAAGGTATTTGGTTGAATATTTGTTGATATATATTGACTGCATTTTCATGCATAATTTTATATGATTTTTTTTAATGATTTTTAGGTTATTTTATTGTGTAAGGACTAAAATAAAACTTTAGGAAAGTGCAGGGACTAAATAGCAAATTTTTATATTTAGGGTGCAAAGTGTACATTTCATCAGTTTCAACGATTTCTATTATTTCTATGGCCTTCAGTAGGAATATTGAAATTTTCAAAACTTTTCGTATTTGTTTGGTCCTCCGAAGGATACGAATGTAATTTTCAATAATTTAGGGGCTTAATTGTAAATTTTGCATTTCAAGTCAAACTTAAACTTTTAGCTTTTCCATTTAGACTAAATTCATCTAGTTTTCATCATTTTAGTGTCCATTATGGTATCGAGATACTTTCATGTCGAAGGTATACCCTAGGGATATTTTCGTAATTTTTTCATCAAAATGCTTTTATGCCAAAGGTGAAAGTTTAAGGTTCCATTAGCCTTTTAAGGTCATTTTTGAGTCCATTAGGGGGACCGGGATACTTTCATGTCAAAGGTATAACCCATGGGCATTTTTGTAATTTTTTCATTGGGATGCTTTTAAGCCAAAGGTGAAAGTTTAAGGTTCCTTTAGCCTTTTAAGGTCATTTTTGAGTCCATTAGGGGTACCGGGATACTTTTATGTCGAAGGTATATACCTCAAGGGAATTTTCATAATTTTTCTCACCGGGATACTTTTAGGCCAAAGGTGAAAGTTTAAGGTTCCATTAGCCTTTTAAGGTTATTTTTGAGTCCATTAGGGGTACCAGGATACTTTCATGTCGAAGGTATACCTTAAGGGTATTTTCGTAATTTTGCTCACTGAGATGCTTTTATGCCAAAGGTGAAAGTTTAAGGTTCCATTAGCCTTTTACGGTCATTTTTTAGTCCATTAGGGGTATCGGGATACTTTCATGTCAAAAGTATAACCTAAAGGCTTTTTCATAATTTTTCTCACTGGGATGCCTTTATGCCAAAGGTGAAAGTTTAAGGTTCCTTTAGCCTTTTAAGGTTATTTTTGTGTCCATTAAGGGTATCAGGATACTTTTATGTCGAAGGTATACCCCAGGGGCATTTTCGTAAATTTTTTCACCTAGATGCTTTTATGCCAAAGGTGAAAGTTTAAGGTTCCATTAGCCTTTTAAGGTTATTTTTGAGTCCATTGGGGGTATCGGGATACTTTTATGTCGAAGGTATATCTTAGGGGTATTTTTGTAATTTTTTTCATCTAGATGCTTTTACGCCAATGGTGAAAGTTTAAGGTTCCATTAGCCTTTTAAGGTTATTTTTGAGTCCATTAGGGGTACTGGGATACTTTCACGTCGAAGGTATACCTCAAGGGCAGTTTCATAATTTTCCTTATCATGTGTATTAGTGTCGATGGCAAGCTTTAGAATATTTTAATTTTCCATAGAACCCAATCCTAAGTAGTTATCGGGTGTTTTAGTGTCGATGGTAAGCCTTAGGAATATTTTAATTTTTCTTAGAACCTGATCCTAAGTAGTTACCGGGTACCTTAGTGTTGATGGTAAGCTTTAGGAATATTTTAATTTGCCTTAAAACCAAATCCTAAGTAGTTACTGGGTGCCTTAGTGTCGACGGTAAGCCTTACGGATATTGTAATTGTTTTTAAAAACTAGTCTTATATAATCACTAGGTGTTTCTATGTCAAAGGTATACTTTAAGGATAGGTTCGTTTTTCTTTTATCTTTTAGTCCTCGGATTCGAATTAGTATTTCAGTGTCCAGACTGAGTCATATGTTCTTTATTTTTGTTTCAAATAAAATTCTTATGTCTTTGAAAAATAAAGGCAATGTCTTGGAGTTAGAGTGGTATGTGAAATTCCTCCCACCTATATGTGATAGGGGTTTTACGGATCATTCTAATGATGAGGAACCCTTTTTAAAATGGAAATCGGGAACTTTATACAAATAAAAACTTTTAGCATTCTACCAGGTACCTAAATAGGATGTGAAAAACATTTTTTTAGAACCTTTTATGTCCCTTTGGTTCTCTGTTAGGGTATAAAAGGGAATAATAAAAACTTTCGTGTCCCATTGGTTTTCTAGTTAGGGTACGTAAGACATTTTGATTTTTTTAATGCAAAACCCTTATTTTCTCTCATGGAATAATAAAATCTTATTTTAACAATAAGAGAATTGTAATTAAATGCCACATATTGAAGCCAAATAAAAATTAAAATTCAAGTTAACACGTAAATAATAAGGTACCGATTTTTAGGCGTCACGAGAGGGTTGATCCTTACTTATGATTGTAACCGACTCCTGGACCCTTTTATATGATCTTTAGTATGGTGGCAGGTCTCAGGATTAGTATTTTAGGGTTTCATAACCCTTAAAATACACACTCCGATAAGTGACCAATCTCACCTAGCCTAAATAGATTTGTGGCGACTCCAAAGAAATAATTATTTTGTAATGAGTGATTTATCTCGATCACCCAGTCCCCAAAATGAGAAAATAATGATAATGATATGGCCTATATAAATAATAGAATATAAGATAAACTTAACAAATATAGGAGCGAATGCCATTTTAAGTCGGGCTAGTCAAGATTCGTATCTGGACCACGTTGCGACAGCTTGGCGACTCCACTGGGGACAGCTAGAGAGTCAGGCCTAAAATTAATTATGTGTTAACTAAATTCTGATTAATTTGGTTTCAACTAATATTTAACTATAATTCCCGATATTTTTAAAATATTTTTTCATTGTATTTTTTACTTATAAATTTCAGTATATATTCTTCATATTTTTCACTAACCCTTCTATTTCATTTGCAGCATTATTTTTTAAGGGAATTTAGGATAGGGGTTTTACTATTTTTAAAAGTGTTAAGTCATAAAAGATAAGTTGTTCCCCCGCACACACTGTGCAAATGCATATGCATTAGATTCTCTTCCACATATATGGAAGGGGCATAGGTACCCAATATTTTATAAGGGGGCAAAGTAGCTTTGCCTTCTGAGGTGTTAACCTCTGTCTGGGCCAGTGAAAAGCCTACCGGGTGTAAATTCCTATGCCTACCCGAGGTGTTGGCCTCGTTATGGGCATGGAAGATACTACTACTTGAATTGAACCCTTTCCGACATAAACCAACGATGGGTAAGGATTAGGGTACCTCGTCAATTTTTTTCAAACTCGGGGAACAATTCGAGAACCTATTTGATGTCTAATCCAAACCTCATGTAATGAGCTATAGGACACTCACCTAGTTAGAGCCATACCTAGTTCTAGAGGATACTAAATTAGGTACACATAGGGGAACGCTTTTAACCCTTTACTGTTATGATTTGAGTTTCTTTATATTATTGTATGTTGCATTATTCTGATATATTTTACTTTTATTAATTTGTTATATTATGAAAGAGTTTTTTTTTTTTTATTCTTGGCATCACAGTTATATATATCCCATGGAAATTTACAAATTCATTCATGCACCTACAAAGTTCAAATTCTTATATGTTCATGCATTCATAATTTTTGTAACGTACCAATCCGTTTCATTTATTGTATTGTTAAAGTTCAAGACATGGGTGATGATTTAGAGGCAAGGGTCTGCATGTCAGAGTTCATCTAAGAAAAGTTCGATCATGAAGTTCGAGGAACGAAAAATCTACTCAATAGACTTATAAAAATGGTTGAGGGTTTATATAGGGTAAAAAAAAGAAGAAAAAAAAGAAAAAGATCATGTTATTGGAAGTATTAGAATACAAAGGCAATGAAATGACTTTAAAGATAATTTTTGGGCTACTTGTCAAATTTTGTAAATATAAGGGTTATGAAATGATTGAAAAAAATGAATTAATAGGTTTGCAAAAATCCCTTAGAAACACTAACATAGATAGGAAAATGTAGTGATTGCAAGATTAAATTCTTTTTGTTACTTTGCTTTTAAATCTTGTAAATATGGCTATGTATGCCATAGTTAATGGGTAAGTTAGAGAATTATGGTTCATGAAACAATACTTGAATTTTTTTGATTCTTGCCTCTACAATAATCTTTATATCTGGTTCTTAGTTAATTTTGTGACATCCAATCTATTTCATTAAATGCTACCCCTTTTACTCCATCATTTATTCACTCATTCATGCATCCATTCATTCATTTACTCATTTTTATGTAATTTTTTTTCATTCATTGACAATCATACTAGGGTGTCAATAAAGATTAATACTATCAAGAGACATACATATTCATGCAAACTGATTTAAGTTTTTTTTATTTATTATTTTAAGGTGAAATAACAAATCATTAAATGGAAGATACCATACAATAAGAAAGAAATGCAAGCCCAAATTTTAAGTTCAATGGTACCACTCAAGATAAGGAAACCAGTTTACTAATGGTCAGAAGGTATTACCAATACTTCTGTCGGGGATCTAGGGAAATGCAAGCTAAAATGCAACCACTTTATGGTGTTCAGTATATGGAAGCTAGTCCCATAGTACATAATTCATACTGACTAAAGGGCGACAGGTAGCATATTTAAGACGAGAAAGTAATTCTATCATAGTTGATAGGACCCTAAGAAGTTGAGAAGACAAGGAAATCCATTCGAACAGTGTCCTCAACCCTAGCTTTTCTTTGTTCAGTGACCTCAACAAAATCAGATGGTCTCTGCCATTCCAACGAAACCTGGAAAATTCCTACCCAAGGTGGTATAATTGGAGCATCAGGGTGCAACACTTTTTGTTAAGGATTCCATCAACCAATACATGCTGTTCAATGTAAAGATAATCTGGAGTATCAGTATGATCGGTAGGAGATTACTTGGATGATTCTTTGCTATGCAATGAGCTTTTGGATTCATCTTCTCTACTAAGGAATTTAGTAAAGAGTCATATAGTGGTTGTCCTTACGGCATAATTATGATGAAAAAAAATAACCACGCATCTTATGGAATTCTCGATTTTGAGGACTTAGAGTTTGATGTACCTCTTAATATTCCATTAGCTCACCTATAATTCAATGATAGAGGATGCCAATTCAGTGAAATTCTAGGAGTGGGTGGACAACTATTAAAGGTAATTAGTCTAAGGGTCAACGACTTTTTGGTAGTATGCCAATCCGGGGCAATTTCTATCTCGAATTCAAAATTTTGTACATTTTTTATGAAATTAATTTTGATTTGTAAATAGTAGGCATATTTCACTAACCATGAATTTTGTTTATAATGATTTCCAATATTTAGGATAATGAGAATATTTTGGAAAAAAAAAATTTCTTTGGTAGGTGATCACCATTAGTTTGAGCTTTCTTAGAAAGATTTTTCACTTTTATATAAATAATTCTCTCAAATATTCATCTATAGACCTTTCACCACCATAGACTTTCCACACCCAAATGTTCTTTTCTATGGATTCCTTGAAGGTTGAACAAATAGGTTATGCTCTTAAAAGATTTACATATCGATAGTTTGACATGTGTTAAAATAATGATAGTAATTTTAAGATTTGCTTTATTTTGATAACTTTTGCCATAATTTTTGTGAAACTTTTCCAAATCCTCAATTCAGGAAGAATGAGAGTGAACATAAGCCAAAATCTTCTTTTCTTTTTGAACAAAGCCTTTTCAAATAATTTGTTACGTAAGATGTGAGATGTGAGATCTTTTTCAAGCCAATCTAATTTTCTTTCTTAAAGTTTTAACCAATCATTGCTGGCTATGAAGCTGATCATACTGAAGGGCATATCTTAAGCTTTTATTGAGTGCAACATCATGCCATTGAAGTATTCAAAATGATTTGGAAAAAAACAACCTTTTTTTTTCTAGCTAAATGCTTGACCAGTTCAAACGACTATGTTTGAAATAAAAAATGGCCTTCTTTCTATATCTTTTCTTAAATATAGAAAATTATTCCTTTTGCAGCCCCATTTGAGCCTGATAATTTATTTTCTTTCTTTTAACCCTAATCAAGGATCACCCTCCACACTGGGTTGTAAGTGAAGCAAAGCTTTAAGATTAAAAGACAAGGTTACACAAAGAACATATCAGATGTCATGAAGTAAATTTTGAAGAAAAAAGAAAGTTTGAATTTCAAGTTCAAATATTCCAAAGGAAGTATGAAAAAAAATTTCAAGTTCTTTTAGAATAAAGAACGATGGAAGTTTTGGAAAAAGAAAAAAAATGAGAAATAAAGAAAAATAAAGAAAACAAAAGCCGTAGAATAAAAAAGATTTGTTTATCTTGAAAGACATGCCAAAATCGACTCGTTCTGAAAAGAACTGATCCTTGATTCAATTACCCTTAAACACTTTATTTGGGCCTATCTATCTTTTTCTTTCTAAGCCCTGAATCATGGCCTACATTACGTATCTAACAAAGTCCATTTTGATCAGACATAGCTATCTGGGTTGTCGGGCTATTCCTAGGAAGCTTTTTAAAATTTCATCTTTTTTAATGATTTTTGAGTCTTTAATAGTATGATGGGGCATGCTTAAAGGCCAAAGAATTGCTCCTAAATCAACAAAAATATTCACCAATTAGAGAGAACTTACTATCCTGATTCAAAAGTGACCTAAAACCTTTGAAAATTTCATGACCTTAAGAAAAGGTTGAGTCAAATGCCCTGACATTGATTCTTTTCCAAATAACATTTTAAAACTTTGTACCTAACCTTGACAATTGATGCTTACAAAGGTCAAACCTTTGAGTCTTGGTGTTTATTAGCATTAGTTTAACACTTGTCAGGCTATTATATTTACAGATTAAAAGGATGTTATAACTTGATTGTTTGTCTTTCAAGGAATTCTTTAAACAAATATCCATTTGAATTTGGTCTTGGTAAACTGTGACTTTGTCATATGAATTTCTTCAAGACAAATTTTTGCCAGTGCCACCCTATTTGTCCTTTTAAATTTATTTTTTGCATCTCATTCAGAAAGGTCCCAAATGGTGATCATCAATCATAAGAAAGTTTAAACATCAGGAAGAAGATAGCATTTCATTCTCCTTGATATTGGCAAATCCATGGTCAAAATAGTTTTAGAATTTTCATAGATTTTGATCAAGTAAACTTTTGCCTCAGGTTAATGAGAAACTGATCTCATTCTGTAAATCCTAGAATTTTGATAAGTCATGATATTTTTCATGATTTCAATAAAAGTTTGTTAACATGGCTCGAGCACATATTTATCTAATTGATAAGGTTGTATTATTGAGTTGATAAACATTAATATGATATTTGATGACCTTTTAAGAAAAATTGGATAATTTCTAGATCCTTAAATAAAGATTGGAAGAAGGATTTCATGGGATAAACATGTGACAACTAGTTAATGATTTAAACCTTAAACTCCAAGTATGGGAAAAAGCCTTCAACTTCAAGTTCAGCCACAGGCTTCTTCTGACAAAAGAGGGGAAATATCCATAACATCTTATGAATACACCTTCAAGTTAAGGAAGGTAAGCATGATACAAAAGGAGAGTAGCAATCATGCTTATTGCCTCAAAATTGAAAGGTAAGTACTTCATTTTTCCAAATTGATCGAGCATCAAATGCTATCCCAAGCCCCTTTCATTTGTTGACTTATCGACTTTGTCCGGATCAACTCTTTTATCCTATTGACTTTTTAGTTTATCCCAGTCAATTTTTTACCCTTGTTGGCTTGTCGGCTTTATCCCTATCAACCTTTTCTCTCTGTTGACTTTTTGACTTTGTCCCAGTCAACCCTTTTATCCTTGTTGACTTGTCAGCTTTGTCCCAGTCAACCTTTTCTCTCTTTTGACTTATAGGCTTTATCCTAAACAACCCTTTTATCCCTGTTAACTTATTGGCTTTGTCTCAGTCAACTTTTCCTCCCTATTGGCTTATAGTTTGTCTTAGTCAACCCTTTTATCCCTATTAACTTGTCAACTTTGTCTCGGTCAAACCTTTTATCTTGTTGACTTGATGGTTTAGCTTTGGTCAAACTTTAATTTTTTTTTCGTTTGACGTGATGGTTTAGCCCTAGTCGAACTTCCTTTCGCTTTCGTTTGATGTGATGGTTTAGCCTTGGTCAAACTCTATTTTCACCTTCGTTTGATGTGATGGTTTATCCCTAATTAAAATTTTTTTCATTTTGTTTGATGTGATGGTTTATCTCTAGTCAAACTTCTTTTCATTTTGTTTGACATGATGGTTTAGCCCTAGTCATCGTTTGACGTGATGGTTTAGCCCTAGTTAAATTTCTTTTCACCTCAGTTTGACGTGATGGTTTAACCTTGGTTAAACTTTTTTTTCACCTCATTTGACATGATGGTTTAGCCTGGTCAAACTTTTTTTCACCTTCATTTGATGTGATGGTTTAGCCCTGGTCAAACTTCTTTTCACCTCTATTTGATGTGATGATTTAACCCTGGTCAAACTCCTTTTCATTTTGTTTGATGTAATGGTTTAGCTTTCGACAAACTTCTTTTCACCTCCCTTTGACGTGGTTTAACCTTGGTCAAACTTCTTTTCACTTTCATTTAACGTGATGGTTCAGCTCTAGTGAAACTTCTTTTCATTTTTGTTTAACGTGATGGTTTAGCCCTGGTCAAACTTTCTTTTTATTTTGTTTGATGTGATGGTTTAGCCTTGGTCAAACTCCTTTTTCACTTTTATTTGACGTGATGGTTTAGCCCTAGTCAAATTCCCTTTTTATTTCGTTTGACGTGATGGTTTAGCCCTGGTCAGACTCTCTTTTCATTTCATTTGACGTGATGGTTTAGCCTGGTCAGACTCTTTTTTCATTTTATTCAACGTGATGGTTTAGCCCTGGTCAAACTCCTTTTTCATTTCATTTGACGTGATGGTCTAGCCCTAGTCAAACTTCTTTTCACCTTCGCTTGACATGA
This sequence comes from Adansonia grandidieri, assembly GCA_038382065.1. Lineage (NCBI taxonomy): Eukaryota > Viridiplantae > Streptophyta > Magnoliopsida > Malvales > Malvaceae > Adansonia > Adansonia grandidieri. The sequence continues at coordinate 2,026 of JBBYHK010014102.1, read as the reverse complement.
TGGTTTAGCCCTGGTCAAACTTCTTTTCATTTCATTTGACGTGATGGTTTAGCCCTGGTCAAACTTTCTTTTGTATCTTGTTTGACATAATGGTTTAGCCCTGGTCAAGCTTGTTACATTTAACCTTAAGTATTGGCTTTCGTATCCTTTGTCTACTAATCGGCTTAGTGCCAGGTAACTCTTTTCATTTATTGACCTGACTACTTGGTCTCAGTCAGTTTGTCTTATTGGTTGGTTTATGCATTCTCGCCCTAACTAACTCATTTTCAATATTAACTTCACCTTAGGTTGAAAGTTCCCCTTCTAATTAGTAAGCTCTGACATATGTTCATATCTCATTTTTCTTGTACTTTATGGCCCAGATGAAATTTTGTCCATTTGGTCTTTGTCCTATTCCTGATTCTCAGCAACGGGCAAAAAAAAGGCAGCTATAGACACCTAAATTCATCCGGGCTGTCTGTCCCCGAAAGTCCTAAATATCTAAAAACAAAAGTGTAATGGCTCCTCTAATGGAGGTAACTTTCACCAGGGGTTTTCACATTTTTGTAATTTTAATCAGTCATAATTGTATATACACATGATTGAAAATTTTATTATTCGGGTATAAATGACAAATCTGCAAACGAAAAATATTTGTTTTCGATCAAGTTCTTAACAAATTTTGGAAATTACCTCTACGGATGATCTCACGATCAATTTTTCTATTTTAAAGAATTTTTTGAGATTTTTTTGAAAAAACTCAAGAAATTGGTGGTCCGATATTTTTTACCGACACCAGTGTGGTTTTATGCCAATCCTCACCCCAAAAAATCATAAATATTCAAGAAAAAAATATATGTTGGCATTTTCTTCTATGAAGAGTCAAATTGTAAATTTTATAAATTAATTTTAAATTTTGTAGTCTTACGAGTATCGTGCTCGTAAATTTCACTTTTGGTTCTTATTGATTTATTTTTAGAAATTTTGCAAGTTCATTTTCTTCACTTTGATAATCAATGTTAAATAATATGTGGTCTTGAATTTGTTTTACTTCAGTGTCAATAAAATTATGTAATTTTTCTCGATATTGAAATACGAGTTTTTCATTACTCGTAAAATTTTTTGTGGAATCCTCTCAAGTTTTAAACATCAAAATTCATCCAATATTATTGTTTGATTCATATTAAATTAGTTTTGGAAATTTCATTTATTTTCATGAGTTTTGAATTTTTTTCTTGAAATTCCCTTGTTTAAAAAATACGAAGTTTTCTATTCTGTAAATGTTTTTGAGATGATTTTTCTTGGTCTATAATTTTTAAAATTCATTAAATATTATTATTTGATTCACCTTAATTCAGTTTTCAAAAATTCATTCATTTTCATGAGTTTTGAATTTTTTTCTTGAAATTCTCCTATTTTTAAAATACGAAGTTTTTACTTCGTAAATGTTTTCGAGGTGATTTTTCTTGGTTTATGATTTTTAAAACTCATAAATATTATTATTTGATCCCCATTAATTCAGTTTTGAAAAATTCATTCATTTTCATGAGTTTTGATTTTTTTTTTCTTGAAATCTCCCTGTTTCCAAAATACGAATTTTCTACTCTGTAAATGTTTTCGAGGTGATTTTCTTGTTTTATGATTTTTAAAATTTATCAAATATTATTATTTGATTCACTTTAATTTAGTTCTAAAAAATTCATTCATTTCCATGACTTTTGATTTTTTCCTTGAAATTCCCCCGTTTTTGAAAAATTAAATTTTCTATTCCATAAATGTCTTTGGGGGAATTTTCTTCGGCTTAAAATTTTTAAAATTCATCTAATATTGTCATTTAACTCCTATTAAAACAGTTTTTCAAATTTTAATTTATTTCATGGGTTTTGAATTTTTTTCATACATGTCAATTTTTTTATACTAAGGCATTTCTTGTAAAATTTTACGAGTTTTTTTACTTCCAATCAGGATCCTTTGCACCATTTCATTTCTAAAATTTTGTCTATGATCAATTAACATTAATTCAAATTTTATTTTGATTTTTGGAAAT
>JBBYHK010014071.1:0-11314 GCA_038382065.1 Adansonia grandidieri | reverse complement strand
GTACCATTGACATTAAAAAAATCTGAGATATCTACACTTTGGCAATATATGGTCTGGTTATATTCCCAAAGACATTAGGCTATGTTAAAGCTACGATAGTAGATTTTTTTTCTCATTTGTGCTACAACATCAATCTCGCATCGGCCATCATTGCTGAAACTATTTGAGCTCCTAATTTTTGTAAAAAAAGGGGTATGGGCCGATGCATTGGATATTTATCGCTCTTTCACATTTGGTAGGATGTCATACTACTTCTTACCCAACTTTAGCCCTATTTCCAAGGTATTTGAGAAAGAATGGCCTTAAGACAAATCTGAAGAGTAATAGGTTTAGAAATTTCAAAACCTCAAAGGGGAGAAGGTAACATGGAAGGCCTTTAGCTTTTCCCCATAAACAATCATATACCAGTGCGAAGATTATAGTTGTGTGCCACTCATGGGATTATGGGGAAGTACTAGCTATGCACCCATTTTAGTCCTTTGACAATTCTAGTGCCGTCAATTCATCCCCTTCGTCCAAGACCTAAAGTTGTGAGATTTTGACTATGGTGAACCTACTTACAAGTCAAAAGTCCAGCAAGCCTTTCATGCATGGAAACAAACCTGTTACATGGATAGATATTGGAGAGGGAGTGGTATGACCCTAAGATACGATGAATGGAGGATTCATCGCATTAATGACGCTATGCCCCTATCTAGTATTGGGACATCACAAATACTAGTTGACTAATTTCCCTCTGAGATTGAATTGCTCAAGCAAGAGTTCAAACAAGAAAAGGCAACCTTTGCCAAGGAGATTACTCAATTAAAAGAGGAAAATAGTCAATTGAAAATTGACCTCTACCTCCAAGATGGCAAGGTGAATAGGACTGTCAAGAAGAAAAACCACCTCAAAGAGGATTTCGAGAGTTTGAAGAAAGACTATATGTCCTTTAACAAAGCAAACAAGTTTCGAAGACTTAGAAAGTCATCGTTCGAGTAGAGGACAAAAATTACTACTCTCAAGAAGGAACTACATCAATGGAGAAAAGCCACTAGGGTTAATAGAGAAAAGCTTGTTTAGAACCTAGGCTCTTACATCAAATTATCAAAGGAAGAATGAACGGTTAGAAGCTTGAGTCTAAGATTTGAGAGTAAACTAGGTTGAAATGGAGCTCCAACACTCAAAATTCAAGATTTAAAGCATTCTCTTCAAGCTTGCCAAGACCAAGTCAATGCACTGGTGAGAGCCTTTGAGCAGTGAGAGCAAGAATGGCTTCAAGTGGTTGATCAAGCATGCCAAAACTCTCAAGACCATCATTACCTCTCACAAAGGAAATTTAGCTAGCACAGTTGGAGGCCGAGAACATGATGGATGTAGGTTGATCCTTGACATGTGATATCTTGTCCACTGAAGCCCATGAGCAAGACCTGTTGTATTTCTTAGACTATGTAATCAGGCAATGTAATCGTGTCAAGCATTTTTGAATGTAGTCATATGTAATCGGGACATTTTGTTGCTTTAATGAAAATACGCTATTGGTGGAGTTGCCCTTAATCCAATTGTCTTCTATACATTTGCATGACTAGCCTAATTTTTTCATTGTTTTATTTATTCATGATCGCATATTCACTCTGATTGCATTAAACATATGCATGAACATATAATAAAAGCTTAATCCGATAATAATTTAAAGTGAAGGTGATCTAAAACATGAAACCTATAGTTCACTATTGGTACGACACCCGCAATCATCAAAAAGTGATGAAAAACGATCACCAAGCTCGCATTGAAAGACTCAAACTCATGTACAGAGAGTCTAAAGAGCAATCACTCCATCAAAATGAAGAACTCCAAGCTCAGATTACCGAACTAACCAAGCTACTATCTGATGCATTAAAGGAAAAAGGATAAACGAGCACAATCAAGGCTGGACAAAAACCCGCCAATCTTAAAAGTAATTAGAATGGCGATTCTAAAGCCGCCAATGCTCAGGAAGGGGCATTACATAGGTCACATCCTCAGACAACAAATATCCCACTAACCTAGCTATTTATTTACATCAATTCTGTAACACACCCCATTTGATTCAAAGATTTCAAGGCACAGGCTCTTCACCAGCAAGGCCTATAGTCTCGAACCTCAATTAGCAAATAGAGCAAGAGAATGCAATGAGGCCCTTAGAAAATGATAAGGACTTGGACAAGTATTAGTCACTGGAGAAGCGCTTTCGAGCTATCAAAGAAAGTAAGAAATTTGGAATCATAGACACAAAATCATTAGGGCTGGTTTTGAGTCTCGTTATCCCGCTTAAGTTTAAAGCACCTGATTTTGAAAAATACAATGGGACTACTGATCCCACTGCCCATTTTTGCATGTACTATTAGGAAATGGCAGGGTATAAAGAGAATGAGAAACTATTGATCAATTGCTTTTAGGAAAGTTTGACTGGGGTAGCTCTCTAATGGTATATAGGGCTTGATCCCGTAAGAATTCAAACATGGGCAAATTTGGCATGCACATTCCTTGAACAGTATATGCATGTATCAATTCCACTTCAGATCATCTCTCCCTCATGAACATGGAGAAAAAATCTTTTAAAAGTTTTAGGCAATATGCTCAGAGATGGAAAAAGGAGGCAGCTCAAGTTCATCCCCCTCTAACTTAAAAAGAAATTATGGTCATATTTGTTGGCAGCTTACGAGCTCCTTACTATGAAAGAATAGTAAGAAGTGTCACAAAAAATTTTATCATATCAGGTGAAATGATTGAGAACGCCGTCAAAAGAGGTAGGATATCCATTGGGGAATCATCTAGATCAGTCAAGAAGATAATAACTAAGGGCAAGGAGAAAGAGGTGAACATTGTTAGAAAAAATCATGCGAGGTTTAATCAAAGTCCGCATCTAGCACAGCCTATGTACCTCCCGAACATGTTGAATAGGGCTTAATTCTTACTCTCGTACACAACAATCAGTTCATACTGCTAAATTCGCTCTAACAATGAGCTTTGCACCATATCCTGCTCAAAACATGACCCAAAGTGCACAATCTTGCAACATAAATAATGTGGGAACTCTAAACAATCAACAAGCACTCCGAGAAAGGGAGCACTTTAAACCACTTCCCTACTCCTACAAAGAGATTTACTCTCACTTATTGGCAAGTAAACTAATGGCCCCAGTATTCATGAACCCATGATCACCATCGTACCCTTAATGGTATGATGAGAATGCTTATTGTGAATACCATGCTGAAGTGCAAGGCCATTCCATTGAGAACTGCACTTCATTTAAAAGAAAGGTGCAAGGCCTACTAGAAAAATAAGTGATCAAGGTTGAACAAGGACCTGACTAAATGTTGGAGCCAATTTACTCCCTGGTCATGTTGAACCAAGAATAGATGCGATAATTAAGGGAAAAGTTGTTGGGTTAAAAAGGCAAGCTTTCATGAAAGCTAGAATAGTAACATAAGATAAAAATTAAAGAAGGAATGCCACTGAAACATCTTGCTGCCACTGCGATCAAGGACACAATTTGCAACATTGCCTATCATTCTTAGAAATAGTCCAAGGGATGATAGACCGGTCTGAGATTGAGCTTTATAAGGAAGAGGATGAACACGTTGATCTATTTATTAATGCCACAGATAAGGAGAGACCTACAGATGATCAGATCTCAAGTTAACTATCTCTTATGGGCATGGAAAAAAAAGCTAATGAAAATTTTAGGCAGTATGCTTCGAAATGGATAAAAGAAGTTACCAGTATTCATCCCTTATTAACAGAAAAAGAGATGATTATTAGATTCATTGGCATATTGCAAGGCCCTTATTATCGAAAGGTAGCAAAAAGATTCCTAAAGAGCTTCATGGATGTAGAATACTTTATGGGATAATTAATGAGGCCATGAAAAAAAATCAGGCAGAAATAATCTATAAAGATAAAAGGAAAAGAAAAATGAAGGCTAGTTAGCAACTAAAATCTGGCACTAAAGCCAGTTTATCATAAACTCATGCTGAGTTAAACCTAGAGAGGATGGTCATTGAAGAAAACTACGAGATTATAGGAAACATAGAAGAAGTTAGAACGCTAATGAATTTGGTTTGGAAAATCCTGGTGCAAGCTAACCTACTTAATGCAGCCAAGAAGACACAGAAAATAATGGATGACTTCTATGATTTCCATACTATTTATGGCCATACTCTTTAAACAAGCAAAGAGTTTCATTTTATGGTTCAAAGGATGATGAACGAAGATAGCATCAAATTCTATGATGAAAAGTAAACCTCGCATATCGAGTCTGCAAATGCAACAATGTCTATCAACACTGTAGAAAAAGAAGAGGGCAATCCTCCTTATGGGGTTGAAAGGCCATTGATCTTGTACAAAAATTAACCAAGATTCAAAGCCATCCCTGTTCAGCCCATACCAAGGATGATCATTCAACTTTTATCTCATTTTTCTTATAAGGACAATAAGGCGATTCCTTGAAACTATGAAAAAAAAACTTTAAACATTGAGGAATCTAGCCAACAACTAGCAAGCATGGACCTTTCAAAAGTCAATCACCTAACTCAAAATGGCAGATGTTATGCCTAGTAGCATTAAGAAATAAAAGTCAGCAAGAAAATACAAGTCTTGTTCCTCAAGCACCAAAATCTACAATCAAAAACTCAGATTCAATAGTCTTTAAGGAGCCAGTGACTGAGAAAGAAGCTATAGAATTCTTCAAGTTCATCAAACACAATGAATATAGCATCGTCGATCAGTTGAACAAGCAATCTGCCAAGATATCTGTGTTGTCAGTACTGTCAAATTCTAAAGCTCATAGGAATGTCTTTCTTAAAGTTTTAAACAAGGTCCATGTCCTTCCCACATTTCTATAGGTTAGTTAGATCGCTTAGTGAGCAACATCATTGTTGATAATTACATATCTTTCAGCTATGATGAAATCCCACATAGAGGTGGAGGAAACTACAAAGTCCTTTATACCACCACGTATTTTAAAGGCACCACATTGCCCAAGGTGCTCATTGATAACGGGTCAGCTTTGAATGTAATACCGACATCATGCTTGAACAAGCCCCCATTAACGCATCTCATATCCAGAATAGTTGATGATTATATAGGCATTTGATGGAACTTGCTAAAACATTATAGGGAACATCACCATTCCACTCCAAATTGGCCCGTGTACTTACGAAGTTGACTTTCATGTGATAGACATTGCTCCATCATATAACTGCATATTAGAAAGACCTTAGATTCATTCTGCCAAGGCAGTACCATCATCTTTGCACCAAAAAATTAAAATTTGTCATCGAGAATAAAGTTGTTAGTATCGGGAAAGAAGAATATATCATTGCTACTACCTCAACTAATACTCCATATGTCAAACCTAACAAAGATATCCTAGAATTCTCTTTCCAATCCTTTGAATTTGTCAATGATACTTATGTCAAGGAAGGGTTGCCAATGGTTCAGGCCCACCTATCAGATAGTACTCATATGGGTTTAAAGTTGACTATCAGTAAAGGTGCCTAGGCTGGAAAGGGATTTGAAAAACACCTCCGAAAGATTGCCAAAACGTTAAAAGTTGTCAACCAGATTGACAAAAGAGGGCTAGGATTCAAGCCCAATGCGTCACAAAAAGGAAAACAAGCTTAGAAAAAGCATGAGAAAAGGATGGCTCCTTTGTCAAAAGGAGACATGGAGGATGAGCCAATGACATTCCTACCACTTCGGGAAAGTTTTTGCCCAAGGGACATGTAAATATTGGCTCCGCTAATGCTATGCTCGTATTAAATAAGGCAATTAAGGATTTCTCCATTAATGTGATTAATAAGCTAGAGATGTCAACTAGAAGTCTAAAGACTGGTATGTGCCTTTCAAGATTTGTTTCAACTGTTTGTATTGAGACTGTGATTCTTATACTATTCAAGTTTATTTCAAAGTAATGCTATGAACTAAACCTACATGCTCTCACCTAGAAGCATTGTAGGATCCTTTGTATGGACATCTTTTATTAAGCATTATCAATGAAAATGAGTAAGCATTATGCACTTAATTCTTTGTGTTTATAGTTCTTATCAACCTCAGACATTTCTTTACATATTTTCACACCTATATTGTTCTTTTTCATATTGTTAGGTACCCGATAAAGGTGGCATGAATCTTTCTACTAAAACTTAAAAAATCAATTTTGAGCAACCATATATGTTGGTGAGGTTGAATCTGAAAAGGATCTTGAAGAGAACCTTATACCTCTAGACCTACTGAGACTAGTTGAATAGGAAGAAAAATAGATATTATCTCTTGAAGAACCCACTAAAACCATAAACCTTGGAACAAAAAAAGATACGAAAGAAGTTAAAATTAAAACTTCCACAAAACCATCAACTCAAGCTAAACTAGTAAGCCTCCTTTAAGAATATCGGGATGTGCTCACCTGGTCCTACAAAGGCATGCCTAGATTAGATACCAACATTGTGGCCCATAAACTCTCCCTTAAACCCGAGTATAAGCCCATACAACAAAAGTTAAGAAGGATAAAACCTAACATGCTTTCAAATATCAAAGAAAAAATGAAAAATCAATTTAAAGCAGGATTTTTCAAAGTAGCCAAATATCCTAAATAGGTAGCCAATATAGTCCCAGTTCCTAAGAAGGATGGTAAAGTGTGAATGTGTGTAGATTATAGGGATCTAAACTGAGCCAACCCAAAAGATAATTTCCCTGTACCTCACATAGATGCCCTAATAGACAATACTACCAAAAATGCACTATTTTCCTTCATGGATTGGTTTTCAAGCTATAACGAATCAAAATGGCAACTGAAGACATGAAAAAGGCCACATTCATAACCATGTGGGGCACTTTCGACTACAAAGTAATGCCCTTCGAGCTCAAGAATATTAGGGCAACTTACCAAAGGGCAATGGTAACATTGTTCCATGATCTCTTGCATAAGGAAATTAAGGTTTATGTGGATGATATGATCACCAAGTCACCAAAAGAGAGTAAACATGTGGCCAGTTTGTGAAAACTTTTCAAAAGGCTTTGCAAATACGAGTTCAAGCTAAATCCTACTAAATACACATTTGATGCCACATCCAGTAAACTATTAGGTTTCATTGTGAGCGAGAAAGGAATAGAGGTTGATCCTGACAAGGTTAAGGTCATTCAAAATCTACCACCACCTAGAACTCAAAAGAAAGTGAGAAGTTTTTTGGGAAGACCAAACTACATAGCCCGATTCATTCTCAATTGACCAACAAATGCAATCCGATCTTTTGGTTACTCCAAAAATAAAATCTTGGAGAATGGAATCAAGAATGCCAAAAAGCTTTTGATAAACATTACCTTTCAAACCTTTAAATACTTGTGCTATCAGTGCTCAGCCGGTTGCTAATCCTATATCTATCAATTTTAGATAAGTTGATGGGCTGTGTATTATGACAACATAATGAATCAGGAAATAAGGAACCAATTATCTCTTACTTGAGCAAGAAGTTTACAGAATATCAAAATAATTATTCCTTAATAGAGTAGTTATGTTGTGCTTTAGCTTAGATAGCCCAGAGGTTAAGGCAATACATGTTGTACCACACTCTGTGGTTAATCGCCAAGCATAACCCCATCAAGTATTTGTGCGAAGCTCCTACCTTGTCTGGGAGATTAGTCAGATGGCAATTTATGCTTTCTGAGTATGATATCATGTATGTGAACTAGAAAGCCATCAAAGGTAGTGCAATAGCTAACTTTTTATCAAGTTAAGCCATAAATGACTATCAGCCTTTAGATTTTAAATTTCCTAACGAAGACTTCATGTAAATATTTAAGGCAGAGAATACTGTTAAGTATGGGTCATCGTGGAAAATGTACTATGATGGAGCTTCAAATGCACTAGAGCATGGAATTAGGCCAATTTTCATCTCGCTTGAGGGAAACCATTACCTTTTCATAGCCAAATTAAACTTTGACTTTACCAACAACATAGCTGAATATGAGGCCTAAATCATGGGACACAAAGTAGCCATTGAAAGGGGTATTCAAACACTACAAGTGTTTAGAGATTCAGCCTTTACCACTTACCAACTGAAAGAATAATGGCAAACATACAATGCTAAATTGATCCATTACAGGAATCTAATATCAGAGCTCAAGAAAGAGTTTGATGATATCAGCTTTCAACATCTACCTCGAGAAGAGAACCAAATTATTGATGCATTAGCCATTTTATCATCTATGTTTAAAGTCAATTGAGAATTAGACATCCACTATTCAAATGAGCACCTATACAATCCTGACACATTGTCAGAATGTTGAAAAAGAGAAAGACGGTTTGCCATGGTATCATGACATCCTTTAGTACATTAAAGATCAACAGTACCTAAAAGACACCACTAAAACTAATAAGAGAACCATCAGATGGTTAGCTACAAACTTCATTTTAGATGGTGGGATTTTGTACAAGAAAGGCTAAGATTAGCTGCTACTCTGATGCGTGGATGCCTCTGAAGTTGAAAGAATACTTGAAAAAGTTCATGAAATATTTTACGGTATGCATGCTAATGGACATCGAATAGCCAAATAAGTCATGCGATTAGGCTACTATTGGCTAACTTTCTAAAAGAATTGCATTAATTATGCTTGAAAGTGTCACAAATGCCAAATCTACAATAACAAAATCCATGTCCTACTAACACTACTATCGTTATGTACCCCAGTCCTCGCAGATCTATGGGTGCGTATGACTTAAAATTTTTTTTAACTTAGAAATATCTTCTTGATCGAGACTTTTCTTTCACGATGTGATGAGAATGAGAACGTACGGATTCTCGACTTATGATACAATAAAAGGGGCCATAAGATGAATCGCTCCTCTTATTAGTCTTGGATGACTATCACGAAATGGCCAATGCTTGGAGTTGCCATCGATCATTTCAAGCTAGGCATGACCAGATGCCTATTAAAACCTATGTTTCAAGTTATGAACTCCAAACATCAATCCCATGGTCTACATAATACAAAGATTCATTGTTTAGGTTCAGGAGTTAGTTACGCGCGATGAGGTATGAACCTCTTCGTGATGCCCAAAATCGGTACCTTACTAGCTATGTCTTATCTCGATTTTCATTCTTTCGATCTTAACTCATCTCTATTTTGATATAACCCTTTTTTAATTCATAAATTTTATAAAAATACAAATCTAGGTTTTGATGAAAAGATTAATCTCATATACACCCCGGATAGATGGGGAATATAGAAATTTTCAATAAAAATGACCTTTGGATTTTACTTTGAAAATGGAATATTCCACTTTGGGCACTAGAGAAATACCCACGTGGAACATTACCTTTAATTTTATTTGAAATAATTGGAAAACATGAATGTAAATAATCATCACAAAGAAATTACACTAGTAAGACAACAAATGGAGTAACATAACATGGATCATTCAATGCAATGATAAAGAAAAGGGATGGACTATGGGAATTTATCTGACAATTAACATTGATTATATAGGAATAACTGAATCCATAATTTTTTAGACGTATCTGGGTTCCTTGATTGAACAAGGTTTGTTTGACAGATTCATGGAAGTCTGAGAAGGACAAAAGATTTAATTGTAGTTGAAAGATAGAGTTGGAGTATTCAAAAAAATGGGGTTGGAGTATCCTCGTGGTAGGCAAATAATTTTGACAAAGGAAGATTTTTAAATCTTGTCAATTTTGAAAAATGAGGTTGGGGTATCCCCTCAGAAGGGCGAGGTTGGAGTATCTCCAAAAGTGACATGTCTGACACTCTTTAGAGAAGTCAAGTTGAAAAAATTAAATTGACAAAACTTTGTTATTTAGAAAACGAGTGAGCATTTGACAACTTTTAGCAAAAGCAGTTATTGTGAATGAGGATAGTAAAGATGTAAAATATGTTTGTGCCTTGATACGAGCCTATGAGAGGTCAAAGCATGTACTCGAGGTTGATTAGGGTGATATTGTGACATTTAAAGGTCTCGAGATGAAGCTCGGGAAAATAACTCAATTTTGACCATAATCAAAAACAGGAGACAGCATCGTGCTATCCCACTTCCTAAATTTATTCTAAATTGGTTTGAAGGCTTTAAAGGGTGGAAACTCGACAAGGGTTAATCTAAAAATATTCCTAATATCTTAAAAAGTCATTTTCCAAGGGAATAAATTTTTAAGTTCGAATCCATTACACTACTGGCAGGGCATATAGGGGGTAAGGTGTGTCAAAATTTGAAAAATCACCCTAGACTCATTTCGTATAAAAAAAATTAGAAACGATACCTTTTTAAAAAAGGAATTTTATGAACCTTTTAGGAAAAATGTTTGAAAAATTTAGAAAAATCATTTAGTGGGTCTGAATGGCCCAACCAAAATGCACTTTAGATTTCAAATAGTTTAGGTTTGAAAAATCATAACTTTTTCATCCAGACTGATCCGGGGATAAACAAGACCTTGTTTTGAAGATATTTTGATATACTTTCAGAGAAAAATATTATAAAATTCATAAAAAATTGTTTAGGACTTTAAAATGATTTTTCAATTTGTAACAGTGCTACTGTCAGCAAGGGACAAAGTAAAGCAGAGAATATTTCTTATTTTCCTTATGTCTACAAGTCTAAACTTGAGTCATTGACATTCGAACGTCCATGACTGAAGGGAAAGAGTGGTATGAGCATCACGAACTCATTTGCACAGCCCTAGAATGGTTTGGGATGATGAAATAGCCTGATGATCATACCACTTATGATTTAGACTTAAAAACAAGGCAAACATTTAGGGAACAAGTGCAAGGCCATTTTCGTTGGAAAATTAGAAGTTTTGAGCTAGTTTAATCAAGACTCCAGATCTAGAAAACTTAATTTTCCTCAAGATTTTTTTGCTAACTTTAAGAAAAATGCTAAGTTCATGCTAATCCTCATTGGTTGAGGTTAACATGCTTGGCTTAGGGAGCTTTTGAAAATCAATTTTTGACAGCCATCAAACATGCATTTTGACAAGGGGAAGACAACAAACATACAAGGGGATGGCACATAACTTGAATGGGGATGCTAACTTTACCAATGGTTAAGACAAAGAAAGTGTTAAGCATTTTGACAAGAAAATGTTATGGATGCTGAAAATGACAATGATTCATGTAAGCTAATGTATAAATGTGCTTGAAATGTATTAGGCTAATGATTCATACATGGATTAAGGACAACAAGGGATATGGCATAAAATGCATAAGCAAGAGCTATCAAAATAATGAGGATGAAATAAGGCATTTTGCACATCAAAGGGACATTAAGGCATCCAAATCCTAA
>JBBYHK010014040.1:0-11315 GCA_038382065.1 Adansonia grandidieri | reverse complement strand
GTAATCGAGGTGCAAATCAACAAAGGCAACATTTTGATCCCATCCCTATGACCTATAAGGAGCTCTACCAGACCTTACTCTAAAATCATTTAGTGGCCCCAATCTATGTCCCAGAAAAGAAGGCACCATACCCACAATGGTACAACCCTAATGCCCACTATGAATACCATGCTGGGTAGTAGGGCTTGACATTGAGAACTGCATATCTTTCAAACGAAATATGCAAAATCTAATTAACTCAAAAGTCTTGTAGTTTGGGATGAACCAGGGACCAAATGTTGCCGCCAATCCTTTACCAAACCATACTGAGCCAGCTACAAACATGATCGACATTAAGAACAAATATGAAGTAAAGGCAAGTATAGAGGATGTAAGGATGCCCATGTTCTTGGTCTAGCAAGCATTGATTCAGGTCAGGTTGCTCAACGCAACAGAAAAATTGAAAGACTATCCCAAAAACTTCTGTGACTTCCATACAGTTGTAGGTCATACCCTACAAACATGTAGGGAGTTTAGGTCCATGGTTCAAAGAATGATAAACAAAGGCTGGATAGAATTCTATCATGAAATCACACCTGCTGCTAAATTTATCAATATGATAGGAGATGAAACCATAAAGCCACCTTACGGGAGATATCGACCCTTCATTTTTTATAGCAAGTCAAGTCCCAAGGTTAGTTCTTCAACATTTACACCAAAGTTAGTTATGGAAGTACCTAAACCATTCCTGTATAAGAGCAACAAAGCTGTCCCATAGAAATACGAGAATCAGATAGTGATGATTGAAGAACTAACTTCCTCAACTGCTGCAATGGAACTCTTAAGAGTTAGCACCTAACTCGTAGCGGTAGGTGTTATGCTCCCCTAGCTCAAGAAAAATAGGTTGATGCATCTTTAAGCGCTAGTACCACTCAGGCCCAAGCAAAGAATTTTGAGCCCGAGAAAGTCAAGGAAGCACTAAGTGAAAAAAAAGCTACAAAGTTTCTCAAGTTTATCAAGCACAGTGAATACTGCATTGTGGACTAGTTAAGCAAACAATTCGCAAAGATTTTTATGCTATCTTTGCTTCAAACTCCTTGTCAATTAGTCCAACATCAAGAGTAGCCACACCATAGTCTGAGTTTTTGATGGAACATGTTATGGAGTAATTGGAAATATCACAATCTAGCTTTAGATAGGCCCATGTACATATGAAGTTGACTTCAAGTTATGGATATTAATCCTTCTTACAACTACCTATTAGGAAGGCCATGGATACACTCCGCTAGAGCCGTCCCGTCTTCTCTCTATCAGAAACTCAAATTTATGATAGATGACAAAGTAGTCACCATCGGAGTTGAAGAAGAAATGATCGCCATTGCTTTCACGAAGGATATCTACATAGAGCCTAATAAAGATGCACCGGATTCATCATTCCAATCCTTTAAGTTCATCAATGCGATATTTGTGGGAGAAGGATTGCCAATAGTTGAACCTCACCTGTCAAAAAGTACTTACCTGGGTTTAAAAATAACCGTTGGCAAAGGTTCCCATGCTAGAAAATGGCTTGTCAAGAATTTGCAATGGATGGCCCGAGCCCTACAGGTCACTATTTAAGCCAACAAAATAGGCTTAGGATTCAAGGCCAATGTGCACTCAAGAATCTGCAACCAGGAGATGACATAATCATTGGGTCAAGATGAAAAATCGAAACCGACAATGTTCCCATCTCTCCATGAGATATTTCATTCGAGAGGATGAATCGATCCAAGCCAACTAGAAGAGCAAAAGGCTACAGATGTCTTGGTCATCTTAAACAGAGCACTTAATAACCTCTATCTCCATGATACTGAGCCATAAAATTTGTGTGCTTCCATTAAGACTTGATTTTGATGATAGGATCATGACGAAAACCCTTGCACTTTTCTTGTCCCTTTCATGTAACGTCAAGAAATGAAAACCTACCTGCCCTCACCCAAAGGTAGATAGGTGTCCTATGTAAGGGGCATTTTTTATCAAACATTATCAATGAAATGACTTTTGCATATATTATTCTATATTGTGTATCACTTTTTAACCTTTTTGTCTCCATTACTCTTTTACCTTCATCCAAATCCTTTGGTTATGTGTGTGCCTTTTGTAATGTTTATTTCTTTACCCTTTCAGGTGTCCTGATGATAGTGACATGGATGTGTCTGATGGGTCTTTGAAGATCAATTTCGAACAGTCAATTTGCGCTAGTGAAGCTGATCCTGAAAAAGATTTCGAAGAAAGCTTGGTACCACCAGACCTCTTATGATTAGTCGAATAAGAGAAAAAGCAGATCATGCCTTATGAAGAACCAACAGAAGTAATAAAACTAGGTACTTAGGAGGACCGAAAAGAGGTTAAAATCAAAACCTCAATAAAGTCAACGACTAGGACCAAGTTGATAAAACTACTTTAGGAATATCGAGATGTATTCGCTTGGTCATATCAAGACATGCCAAGACTGGACACTAATATAATGGTCAACAAGCTTCCCATCAAGCCCAGATGTAAACCAATTCAGCAAAAGTTAAAGAGGATAAAGTCAAAAATGCTTTTCAAAATTAAAGAGGAAGTCAAGAAGTAGTTTGATGCAGGGTTTATTGGAGTAGCCAAATATCCATAATGGGTTACCTATATAGTCCTAGCCCAAAAAAAGATGGCAAAGTACGAATATGTGTTGATTATCGGGATCTAAATCGAGCTAGTCCCAAGGATAACTTCTCGCTACCCCATATCGACACTTTAGTAGACAACACGGCCAACAATTCTCTTTTCTCTTTCATGGATGGATTCTCAGGCTACAACCAGATCAAGATAGCACCTGAAGACATGGAGAAAACAACTTTCGTAACCATGTGGGGAACATTTTGCTATAATATCATGCCCTTTGGATTTAAAAATGTCATGGCAACATATCAGTGAGCCATGGTAGCCCTGTTCTATGACATGATGCACAAAAAAATTAAGTTTACATTGATGATATGATTGCCAAGTCAACAAAAAAGGATAAGCATGTCATAAACCTTCAAAAACTTTTTGAATGGCTACGAAAATTTCAACTCAAATTAAATCCTACCAAATGCGCCTTCGGAATCACTTCGGGCAAGCTTCTAGGCTTTATTGTCAGTGAAAAAGGAATTGTAGTTAACCTAGACAAAGTCAAAGCCATTCAAGATATGCCACCACCTCAAACCCAAAAGGAAGTGATAAGCGTTTTGGGGAGACTGAACTACATTGCTAGATTCATATCCCAACTCACTAATAAATACGACCCCATCTTTCAACTCCTTCATAAACAAAATTCGGGAGAGTGGAATGAGGCATGTCAAGAAGCCTTTGATAAAGTCAAACATTATTTGTCAAGCTCACCAGTGTTGGTATCGCTTGTGCCTGGTCAACCTTTAATCCTTTACTTGGTAGTCTTTGACAAGTCTATGGGTTGTGTATTAGGGCAGCATGATGAGTTAGGAAAGAAGGAACAAGCAATCTACTACTTAAGCAAAAAGTTCACAGAATGCAAGTGTAATTACTCCACAGTTGAGAAGTTATGCTATGCTTTAGTGTGGATAGCCAGAAGACTCAAGCAGTACATGCTGTATCACACCACATGGCTGATTGCAAGGCTTAATCCTATCAAGCATCTATGTGAAGCCCCTGTACTGTCAAGAAGGCTAGCTAGATGGTAAGTCCTACTTTCTGTATATGACATTGCTTATGTCAGTCAAAAGACCATCAAAGGCAGTACGATAGCTGACTTTTTCGCAAGTCAAGCGGCAGATGACTATAAACCCTTAAATTTTGACTTTCTAGATGAAGATCTAATGTGCATTTTTTAAGACGAAGATGCCTCTAACCAAGATCAATCCTGGAAGATGTATTTTGAAAGAGCATCAAACACTCTAGGACATGGAATTGGGGTAATATTAATGTCACCCGACAAGAGTCATTACCCATTCACAGCAAAGCTAAATTTCAATTGCACAAATAATATTACAGAATATGAAGCTTGTGTCATCAGGCTTCAAGTAGCCATTGAGAGGAATGTTAAGATATTATAGGTGTTTGGTGATTCGACCCTAGTCATCTATCAATTGAAAAGGGAATGGGAAACTTATGATGCTAAGCTGATGTAGTATGAGAAGCTGATGTGAGCTCAAGAAAGAATTTGATGATATTAGTTTTTGACACTTACCTCAAGATGAAAATCAAATAGCTGATGATTTGGCTACCTTGTCATCCATGTTTAAAGTCAACCAAGAGTCAGACGTTTCTTCCATCCAGATGAGCATCTACATAACTTCGATTCATTGTCATAGTGTCGGAAAAAGAGAAGGATGGCCTACCATGGTACTATGACATTTTTCTTTACATCAAGGATCAGCAATATCCCAAACATGCAATCAAGACTGATAAAAAGACTATTAGAAGGCTAGCTATGAGATTTGTTCTTGATGGAAAAATCTTATAAAAAAAGAGTCACGAACAAGTATTGCTCAAATGCGTTGACACTCCTAAAGGCAAAAAGATCCTAGAAGAAGTTCATGAAGGGATTTATGGCACACATGCTAATGGACATCGGATGATTAAGCAAATCATGAGAACGGGTTATTATCGGTTGACCCTTAAGAGAGACTGCATCAATTACGCCTGAAAATGCCATAAGTGTCAAATCTATGTGAATAAGATCAATGTCCCTCAAGTGCCATTTCATGTCATAATGACCCCATAGCCCTTCTATATGTGGGGCACGGATGTGATTGCGCCAATCACCCCTAAAGCTTTCAGTGGGCATCGTTTTATCTTGGCAACAATAGACTATTTCACCAAATGGGTGAAGGCTGCCTCGTATGCTAATGTTACTAGATTGACCGTCTGTAAATTTGTCAAGCGAGAAATTATCTGCAAATATGGCCTTCTAAACCAAATCATCACAAATAACACAAGTAATTTAAATAGTAAAATGCTGCAAGCAATTTGTTCACAGTTTAAGATCTAGCATCATAAATTCTATCCCTTATCGCCTAAAGATGAATAGGGCAGTCAAGGTAGCCAATAAAAACATTAAAAGAATAGTTGAAAAAATGGTTGAGACTTACAAAGACCAGTATGAGAAGCTATTCTTTACACTTCATGCCTATCCAACCTTAGTTCATACTTCCATAGGTGATACCCGTTTTCTCTTGTCTATGGGTTAGAAGCTGTATTGCCTATCAAAGTCGAGATCCCTTTTCTCATAGTCTTAATGGAAACCAAACTTGAAGAAGCTGATTGGGTCAAAAACATATATGACCAGCTCAACCTCATCAAGGAAAAAAGTATGAAAGCCATCTATCATGGTCAAATGTATCAAAGATGCATGATCTGAGCCTGCGACAAAAAGATACACCCACGACAATTTCACCGAGGTAAATTAGTATTAAAGAAGATCCTCCCAATTCACAAAGATGCACCCGGCAAATGGACCCTTAATTGGAAAGGACCATATGTCATGAAGCAAGCCTTCTCTAAAGGGCCTATAATCTTATTAGAAATGGATGGCAATGTCTTACCCAACCCAATCAACTCAGATTCCGTCAAGAAATATTACACATAAAGGGTGAAAACCTGAAAAGGCATCCTTAAAAAAAAAGAGAAAACAAAAAAAATAAACAACAAAAAAAAACAATAGAAAAAAGAGTCAAAAAAAATTAAAAAAACAAAAAAAAAAAGAAAACAAAAAGAGGTCTAGATGAAAATCCGAAAAGGCATTTGGGTAGCCAACCCGACTATAGTTGAAAACTCGCAAGGGCGACTTGAGAAGATCAATTTTGATAGGGCATAAACTAAGAGTACCTACAGATAATGCAAAGCAATCCTAGAGATCTTCCGAAGATCAGGTCATACTAGTCACATTTATTGTTCGAGAAAGATCCTGAAAAGCACTTATGGAACATCCATGTCATGATTGTCAGAGGCATCTTCCGCCCAAAAGATCATACTCCTT
The DNA here is from genome assembly GCA_038382065.1 of Adansonia grandidieri. Taxonomy (NCBI): domain Eukaryota; kingdom Viridiplantae; phylum Streptophyta; class Magnoliopsida; order Malvales; family Malvaceae; genus Adansonia; species Adansonia grandidieri. The sequence goes on along the minus strand of JBBYHK010014040.1, from coordinate 5,323 downwards.
ACCACTAAATCACTTGTTTATCAAATAGTATACCAAGTTGTATCTTTTTGTTGTCATGAATAAATATTCCCTTGTTTCTTTTAACCCCTATACAATTAATATTGCACTTGTCATTTAGTTGATAATGTTTGATAATCAACTAAAATATGTATCAAGACATCTCGATATTACATCGAAAGGAAAAGAAAAGAACAGGGAACTCTGCTCATGACCTAATCGTCAAGATCATGCACTTTTCGCATCCAAACACCTGTTTGGCATGACCATACACCAAACCATTTCTCACTTTCACAAGCCACGTCTCAAGAAGAAAAACCATTTTAGGCTGACTAAAAATTGACCCATGCATTCTATCAAAATCCTATCAAAACCAGAGACATTAACCTAATCAGTCGAACAGTCTCTAAATTTGTTGACAATGCCTTCTAATTGTCAAGAAAATGATTGAGCCTCCCGAATCTCGAAAATGCAACAGTCTAAATTCTCGAGAATAGATTTTTGGTCATATCCCTAGTGGAGCTCGGACAACCTACAATCCTTAGCAGGTTAGGAAAATTCCTATCCATAGTTGCAAAAAAGACGAATCACCATCCCTATGAGAGTCTGAATTACCTACAAGGAGAACTACGGCTATCTCCCATATTAGACTTCACATCAAGCAATCATGATAGCATTCCACATCATGCATTCACATTACCATCATACATCATCATTTTTACAATATCATTTTAAGCCAGGTTTACTAAACCTCCAAGGAATTCCCAGTAAGTACTCTAAGCTTCGCAAACCAAGTGTCATTCAGGTAAGGTTCTTTTCTCCTTATCACCACATGTCAAAACCCTTTTTATCAAAAAACTATGGTTAAAAGGCCAGTGTCAAGAAATTGTTGTCTAGAAACTATCGTAAAAAAAATTTTGTCGAGAACATTCATCAAAAGCTTTGTCAAGCATTTTGTCAAGAACTAGTGTCAAAACCCTTTAAAAAGAAAACTTTTGTTAAGGAAAACTTCTTTTAGAAGTTTTATCAAAAGAAAAAAAAAACATTGTCAGCACCCTTTTCAAAGCCTACAAGTTAGTGGCACCTTCTTCAAAGCCCATAAGCCAGTGGTATCTTTTGTAAAAGCCCACAATTAGTGGCACTAGTATTAGAAGTTTTATCAAAAGAAAAAAAAACATTGTCAGCACCCTTTTCAACGCCCATAAGTTAGTGGCACCTTCTTCAAAGCCCATAAGTTAGTGGTATCCTTTTCAAAAGCCCACAATCAATGGCACCCTTTTCAAAAGCCCATAAGTCAGTGACACCTTTTTAAAGCTCACAAGTCAGTGGCACCTTTTTAAAGCCCATAAGTTAGTGACACCCTTTTCAAAAGCCCACAAGTCAGGGCACCCACTTCAAAGCCCACGAGTCAATGGCATCTCTTTAAACCCATAAGTCAGTGGGACCCTTTCAAAGCCCATAAGTTAATGGCACCCTTTTCAAAGGCCCATAAGTCAGTGGCACCTCTTTGAAGCCCATAAGTCAGTGGCACCTTCCTCAAAGCCTACAAGTTAGTGGCACTCTTTTCAAAAGCCTATAAGTCAGTGGCACCCTTTTAAAAGCCCATAAGTCAGTGGCACCATTTTAAAGCCTATAAGTCAATGGCACATTTTCGAAGCCCGCAGAAGCTGGCAGCATCTAAGTCTAAGTCAAAACCTGCATAAGCTGGCAACACTAAGTCAAAGCCCACATGAGCTTGTGGCACCCAAGTCTGAGTCAAAGCCTGCACGAGCTAGTGGCACTTGAATCAAAGCCCACACGAGCTGGTGGCACCCAGGTTTAAGTTAAAGTCTACACAAGTTTATGCACCCACATAAAAAAAATCCATGATACTTTACACCTATCTAAGAGGGTTAAACCTTAGAAAACCTAACACCCTAGTGTTTTGGGGAGCGTTATTCCACCTTAAACAAAATAATGTCTATTCATCTTTACCCTATTCCTGATTCTCAGCAACAGTCAAAGAGGGGCAGCTGTCGATAGCTTATTTTGTTCGGGCTAATTTTTATTAGTAATCTGGAGCACAGACGCGAAAGGGGGTGATGAAAAAGTATTTTGAGGAGGTCAAAAAGGCCTATGGATCATATTAAAGGTAAATGCAAAGATATGGCATCAAAGGACGTAGTTCAAGGTGTTCGGGGATAAAATATATTAGAAAATTCATAATTTTTCTCAAATGTATCGATACATGGTTCTCATGTATCAATACAATGCTCCAACATGCCAAAAATTTGAAATGTCCCCATTTATACTAATGCAACATGTAAATGTATCGATACATGAGCTTCTGTATCAATATAGGAGCTTATGTATCGATACTAGGCCATGCCAAGACCAAAACATGCATTATGCAAAAATATGTATCAATACATATCAACATGTATCGATACAATGGTTCATAGTATTGATACAATGTTCATTGTATCGATACACTCAAGGTTATTAGACCAAATGTATTGATACATCAAGCCATTTTCCACAGTTCAAGTATTTTTGACTCGTCTACTATTGATCCAAAACTTGATTTTATCTTATTTCTTTACATCAAGAAAGATCAAAACCCATATCAAATTATGAATTTAGACTTTTGAATTAATTAAAACATTTTTCTAAAGTCTAAATTAGATCAAAGGGGTCAATGTCACATGATCACCCTACTCCTCCCTAGTTAGTTGACCAATATCACCATCAGCCACCCTATTTGCTAGAAAATTATTTTAGCATTTTAACCAGCCACCCTATGTCCATCACATTAGCAGCAAGTTACTCCCTACAGCCACTCTATAGCCACCATGTGATATCACTTTGTCCCCTTTGAAAATGACTAAAAACACCTCTAAATTGGCTCTAAAATGTTGGTATAAATAGACCACTTCTATCTTAGCTAAAAAAGGTTAGATTCTAGCTCATTTTCAGCTTCCAAAACATATTCCTACACCAAGAAAACTAGAATCTTGTAGTTCTTCACTCACTGCCCAAAAACAGCCTCAAAACACTTATTCCTAACCATTACACATTCTAAAAATCACTCACATCCCTACCAGAACCAAAACCTTACTATTTCTCTCTTTTTCTTACTTATTAACAACAAGGAAAAGAGGAAAATTTAAGCTATCTCTACTATTCCAATTATTGGGTCAAAAAGTGAAGTTTTATTGGTATAACTTCTTACTTATCACTTTCATTTTCTGTTTTTCGACATCTTTATCGTTTTAGTAAGCTCTCCATGTTTCCATCACCTTCTTAGGATTATCATGCATTATTATGGCTTTTGGTTATGGTAGTTTAAGATTTGGATGCCTTAATGCCCCTTTGATGTGCAAAATGCCTCATTTCATCCTTATTAGTTTGATAGCTCTTGCTCATGCATTTTATGCCATATCCATGGATCTTGTTATCCTTGATCTATGTATGAATAATTAGCCTAACACATTTCAAGCACATTGATACATCATGAATCATTATCATTTTCAGCATCCATAACATTTTCTTGTTAAAATGTATAACACATTCTTTGTCTAGATCATTAGTAAAGATAGCATCCCAATTCATGTTATGTGCCATCCCTTTGTATGTTCATTGTCTTCCCCTTGTCTAAATGCATGTTTGATGGCTGTCAAAAATTGATTTTCAAAACCTCCCCAAGCCAAGTATATTAACCTCAACCAATGAGGATTAGCATGAACTTAGCATTTTCCTTAAAGTTAGCAAAATATCTTGGAGAAATTAAGTTGTCCAGATCCGGAATCTTGGTTAAACGAGCTCAAATCTTCTAATTTTGCAATGAAAATGGCCTTACACTTGTTCCCGAAATATTCATGCCTTGTTTTTGAGTCAAAACCTTGAGTGTTATAAGCAATGGGCTGTTTCATTGTCCTAAAATACTTCGAGGCTGTACAAATGAGTTCGTGATGCTCATGTTACTCTTTCCCTTCAGTCATGAATGTTCAAATGTCAATGACTCAAGTTTGGACTTGTAAACATAGAGAAAATAAGAAATATCCTCTGCTTTGCTTTGTAACCTACTAGCAGATCACTATTACAATTTGAAAAATCACTTTAAAATCCTAGACAATTTTTTATGAATTTTATAATATTTTTCTCTGGAAGTGTGCCGAAATATCTTTAAAATGAGGTCTTGTTCACCCCCAGGTCATTTCGGATGAGAGAGTTATGATTTTTCAAATCTAAACTGTCCAAAACCTCTAGAATCTGAACATGTATTCTGGTTGGGCCGTTTAGACCCACTGAGTGACTTTTCCAAAATTTTCAAGCATTTTTCCTAAAAATTTCATGAAATTCCCTTTCTAGGAAGGTATTATTTGCAATTTTTTGATACCAATGAGTCTAGAATGATTTTTCAAATTTTGACACACTTTGTCCCTCGTATGGTCTGCTAGGAGCGAAATTAATCCGAACTTGAAAATTTATTCCACCAAAAAGTGACTTTTAGAGATATTGGTAATATTTTTAGATTGACCCTCATTGAGTTACATTTCTAACAGTATCTTGTTCACCCTCTAAAGCCTTCAAATCAAATTAGAATAAATTTAGAAAGGGGGATAGCGTAATGGTGTCCCTTGTTTTCGATTATGGTCAAAATTGAGTTGCTTTCTCGAGTTTCGTCTCGAGACATTCGAATGTCTTCGTATCACCCCGATCAGACTCGAGAGCATGCTTTGACCTCCCATAGACTCGTATCAAGGCACAAACATATTTTGCATCTTTACCATCCTCATTCACAATAATTTCTTTTACCAAAAGTTGTCAAAAGGCTCACACATTTCCTAAATCACAAAGTTTTGTCAACTTAAGTTTTTCAACTTGACTTCTTTAAAGAGTGTCAGATGTGTCACTTTTGGGGATACTCTAACCTCGACCTTCTGAGGGGATACTCCAACCCTACTTTTCAAAATTATCAAGATTTAAAAATCCTCCTTTGTCAAAATTATTTGTCATCCAAGGGGATACACCAACGCTATCTTTCTGAGGGGATACTCTAACCATGTCTTTCAACTATAATTAAATTTTTCTCCTTCTCGAATTTTCATGAATATGTCAAACAAACCTCATTTAATCAAGAAACCTAGATGCATCTTGAAATTTGTCGATTCAGTTATTCCCAGGTAATCGATACTAATTGCGAGAGAAATTCCAATAGTCCATCCCTTTTCTTTATTATTGCATTGAATGATCCATGCTATGTTACTTCATTTGTTGCCTTACTAACGTGATTTTTTTGTGATGATTATTTGCATTCATGTTTTCCAATCATTTCAAATAAAAC
>JBBYHK010013959.1:0-11319 GCA_038382065.1 Adansonia grandidieri | reverse complement strand
GGTACAATTGATTCCTATGCAATTTATATAAGCTAGATTCCACAATTATCGTCTTTTATTAATTTAGGCTTAGCTTAATTGATATGAAGAATTAAAATGGACAAGATTTAAAAAAAAATGTTGAAAAAAAAAAATCTAATCGATTAGTCAGTCAATCAAACTAGTTTAGTTAAGAATTAGAGGTTCGTTCGATCCAATACATATCAAAGAATCGATACTTTAGTGAATTAGGAAAAAAACTGATTCAAATAATAAAAAATAAATTAAATTGGTTAAAAAAAACTGATTTGATGTTAATTTTAGTAAAAAAACTATTAAGCTAAATAAATATTTTTGTTAATTATTTATTATATTTAAAACTTATTTAATATCAAAATTATATATTTAATATTTGATTTATTTTTATTTGATCCACTTGATTTTACTAATTAAATCTATTAAATCAATAATTAAAGATCTCATCAATTTAATCTCCGACCTGATTTTTGTCAAATCGTTGAGAACAGCTTTTAATTTTGTAATTTGTTTTCGTATTTATTTTTCAAGTTTGTAGTTTGATCTTGAATTAGACATTTATTCATCTTTCTATTCTATTGTTTCTATCAAGCGTATTAGTTCCATTAGTGGAATGTTGTTTCCAAACTTATAGAGGTTGCAAATTTGAAAGAGTTTAAGCATATAATGTTTTCTTCAAATAAGTTAAGTAAATAGGAATTAAAGGTTATGAATAAATTATAAATATAATTGAATATATATATATATATATATATATTCCTAGTTATCTTTAACCTTAAAATTAGAGCAACAAGAAGATCCTTGCTTTGGGAAAAAAAAAAGGTTCATGCTCACTAAATAAAGATCATATCTATCTATTAAATAATCAAGAATGATTAACTCAATGAGATATGATGCGAAACAAAAAAAATGTATTTCAACATAGAAATGATAAAAGTATATGAAAATATTATGTTCAATATCAATTTCTATATTTAAAAATTGAGATCGCATTTTGAAAACTTTAAATTTATTACTTTTAAAATTATTATCTCTCATTATATTATTCCAAATGCCAATTTCTTCTAATGTAAAGGGAAAAAAAAAGAGTCAAAACTATGAAATGCTTTAATACATTACCAAAGTTATTAGTCTTTTTATTTTTATTTTTATGAAAAAAAATTATTGATATTTAATTTTGATAAATTAGACGTAGTAATTTTGGACATGATATAAAAATATTACATTATATTTAACATATTTAATAAACATAAAAATATTTTAATAAATACGATATAACATTTTTAATTAAAATTTGCATTACACGTGTAATACAGTATTGCATTTTTATTTCCAATTCTAATATATTTAATAATGAGGAGAGATTCACTTATATTAATGTAAAACTAAATTAGTTTTACATATTTGCATAACTCTATACATGATTAATATTTTAATAATTAACCGTTAAATTTAATAATATAATTACAATAATTATACATATAAAGTTTCAAATCAATCTAATATTTCAATTATATCGATCTAGAATATTGATGTTTTTAATATATATTTAACAGTTAAAAATTTTTTTATCTCAAATAAATAGTTAAATATTTTTAATTTACTTAAAATTCGATATGTATGATTTACGTAAATAAAAAATAAAATATGATAATTAAATTAAAAAAATATAAATTATATATAAAATTAATTTAATTTTGTATTAATGTAAATGATTCTCATTCTCAATAATAATGCTATATATAGTTAGCATGAAATGAACACGAGAGAAATACATTTACTGGAATTGAGTAATCATTGAGGAAGGTTTTTAGCTTAGTACTTAGTTAATAAATGTTTAATAGAAGACAAAGAAAGGCAAAGTGTGGGCCAAAGAGTCACAATGACGTGGGCCAAGGGGAGCCCAACGTGTGGGAAACCGGGCAGCGCGGGTGGTGGCGGCTGGGCCTCTGGGGCAGACCAGGAGAGGAGGGGGCCAGGTGGGGCTGGCTGGCGGCCGGTTGGGTGAGCCATCCTTTGCAATTTCGAGCTCAGCCACTTCAGCTTTTGAAAGCGACTGATTGGACACGATTCTCTCTCTCTCTCTCTCTCTCTCTCTCTCTCTCTCTCTCTCTCTTCCCCTACATTTTATGCCCTCCATTTACCGAATTACCCCCAAAATTCTTTTTTTTATGAACTTAATCCATTGTCAAATTTATATAATAATTACATTTTATATAGTAACAAATATGTAATTATTCAATATTTAATATGAGAAATTAATTAATAAATCAAAATAAAATTAGATCAAATGTAGATATAATGAAATTCAAACTTGTGATCTAATGATTTTAGATTTTTTTTTTTTTAAGTTGGGGTCTAGAGATAAAGAAAAATAAAAATAAAAAACGATAGATATTGAGATTCAAAATTGAAATATATTGGTTATTATTTCAAAGATAATTGTATGAATAAATTAAATTAAGCTGCAAGTTCGATTTTAAAACTCTTTTAATTTTTTTACCATATTAACAAGATTTCATTCACATTTCGAAACTTCATTTTTGTAATAATTTATAAGATTCTCTATCATTTTCTACATTTCTTTTGGGGAAAAAAAAGCTTTGAAGTCGATCCTTATGATTGAAAATTTTGTTTATACGCTTTGATTTTCATCCAAATTTTTACATATTTTTATACATTAAACCCAAGATTCTTATCAATCCCTATTGGTTTTGCTATTTTACATATGAATTCCATGTGTTGTTTCAAATTTTCTAAAAAAAATTAAAAAAGGTAATGCCAAGAAAGTCATGCAAGTTGCTCTTCCTAAGTTTTGGTGGCATTCTAAACTAGGAGATACTATTCTAGCAAAAGCTGGATGTAGTACTTACAAAGAAAAAGTGGTGGCCATGGGTGTAAAGAATTTATTCATTCTAAGCGTTTGCCTTACTAGCAAAGAAGTTTTGAGGACTTTAAACAAAGATCAAATTACTATCAATAATTTAAAAGGTTACTAAAGGTTTATACCTATAGCATTAGAGTTCCTATCTTTTCTCACCCGTACAAATGCATAGATATTTGCCCAAAGGTTTCATGAGCTTGGTACAAAATTATGAAGAACTCGTTCATGGAAAAACAAGGTTTTAATTTAAAAAAATATTTTTGGGGTATAAAGGAGGTCGAGATAAAAGAAAAGTTAAAAATTTTAGGATTTGAATTCTAAACTTAATGGATGGCAACTAATTATACAAACCTAATTTTAAAATTGACTGTGCATAAAAATGTCATCTTCATATTATTGAAATATGGGTAAGTAATGATAGAATTTTAGATGGAATTTTGTTAGGGAAAGGAGAAAAAGACGACTATATTTGGTCGGCAATAGAAAGAAATTATATGGAATTTTATCAAACATTCCCCTATTATCAATGGAATTTCATCAAAATTATTTTGTTATTTTTATTTTATTATTAATTTTGGTAAAAGAATTTTTTTTTTAAATTTGCCAGATATGTAGATAATCATTTTGGTTGGATGAACTAATTTTTTAATAAAAAAAATGATGATAATATTACAATTTAGATATTCTCATGAAATTAATTCAGCGATTAATATTTACGAGTTAGTGGTACATGTAAAAATATGAAATATGTAAGAAAATTAATGGTACAAATACATTAAATAATGTATCACTTAAATTCTTGTAATAAATTATAATTATTTTTATACGTAGTAGTAAGGGCTATATCTATAGAGATTTTCTTTTGTTTATAAGTTATTGATACAAAAATCTAATGTACTATGATCAAACAAATTAAAAAGACTTCACAAAAGACATAAGCTAAACTTTAATAGGGGGTTAAATTTGATCGAGATGCAAATAAAACAAAAAAAAAAAAACATAAAAGTAAAACTAAGATTTAAGAAAACAAAATTTTATATTTGACAATAACAATAATGATAAAAAGAATTGTTAAAGAATCATTTGATATTTATAAATATGAAATATAACTAATAATCATGATTATCTTTCACTCTATCATTTAAAAATAATAACCGTAAAACAATCACAAACTCAATTGTCTTAATCTTTCCTTATTTTATTATGGCAACAAATAACAAATGCTTTTACCCAATCTCTTTCTACTTAAAAACATAAAACAAGCTCTCTAAATTTAGTTTAAAGAAAGCATTCAATTTAGAAAGAGAAATTATATTAAGTAATAAACACACAACCTTGGTTTATTCAACTTCAATCATACTCTATATTGTATCGAATGAAAATATCTTATAATCATTGATGATAATTTGCTACTTATGTTTGGAAATCTTGACAACCATGGATTAAAACACTAAACTAACAATCAAATCAATGTAATATCCATCTACTTGTGCACACTAAATAAATAAGATAGCAATTCATGACATGTAATCTGTAAACTATAACAAACTCAAAAGAAAGTTGAAAGATATTTTGAAATTTATTAAGTAATAAGGCTTTGAAATCACCCCTAGCCACAAAAAGAATATAGTTACACATACTTGATGTGTTTGATAACATATTCATAAAAAATCAACCAAAAACAAAAATAAAGGAAAAGAAAGAGAGAAAGAAGAGACTTAGTTATGACAGCTAGTTAAAATATCTTTTCTTCATCTTAATCTTCTCCTTGTTCTATTCTATTTTTCCTCTTGTTTTCTCAACCTTTTTTTTCACCTTTTACCTTCTCTTGAATGGTTTTCATTTTCGTAATTTTTTTTTAACCTCTTACTTCCCCTTGAATGCAAAGTTTAGATTCGATGTATAGTGGATAAAGAAGAATCTTAGATAATGTAGGAGATGTATAGTGGATAAAGAAGAATCTTAGATAATGTAGGAGACTTCTAGTCAAAATAAGAATCTTAAGTAATATAGGAGACTTCTAGTCAAAATCTGACAGCCACTTTCTTAATAGATTTGAACTGATCATATCTTAATCTTTCTGGGCAAGTAATATATGAATGAAAAGCTTTAAGAATCAACTTCAAAAGTCAAGAGGAAGTTTATTAGAATGATGTCTCCAAAATCATGTTTTTCAAGAGCAAGCTCCAAAGGTTAAATCTATCTATTTCTTAAACTATAAGAATCAAGTTTTTACCAAAAAATTTGATCTATTTGACTCAAATATCGCTTTTCATCTAGTGATTATGATTTTATAAGCTTATTAATATCCTTATTGACACATTTTTGCTTCGTTCTAAAACAAAAAAATCTCAAATTGTAAAACAAACATAAGTAACCAAAATAAAGATAGAAAACATAACAAAAATTGAAAAAAAAAGATATAAAATGTGTAATTTATGAATTTATTAGATATATGTGTATCCATACAAAATATGATAAAAATAAAATACTAATATTTAAATAAAAAATAACATGCCCCAAGTTTAATTTCACATTTAAGTTAGTCCCAATGTTTGGGTTTTACTCAAATTCTAATTTAAAATTAGTTTGTTGGTAAGTGATTAGTTGGTAGTTAAATTTATTTAATAAGTAATATTCTTAACTAAAGAATAATAGATTTATGATCAAGTAATTGGCTTTACAAATATAGAATGGATATTAACCTTTAGAATTATGATAGATGTAATCCCTATGAAATTTCTTTGTTAGAAAAGGGTTTGTGGTATGAGGAAAAAAGTTTGCTAAAACATTAGGTAAAGGGGATAAAGGATGTTCTATATATTTAAAGAATAAGGAGCATGGAAACTAAGTTTGTTTCAAGGCTCGAGTTTAGTGTTTTTTATTAGGTGTTTTATACTTTTTTTTAATTTCTATATTTATAGTAGATTTTTTTTCTCTCATCAATGGATGTAAGAAATTAAGTTGTCTATGATTTATTTCGTGTTGATATCACTATTGAATAAGTTTTAACTTAAAAATTTTTTAATAAATGGTATCAAAGCTATGATTTGAGAATTAAAAAGTAAATGAAACACAGGATAACCTCTTAATCTATTTACAAAATTAAAAATTTCTAGCCTTATCAAAATCGAATTCATAAAAGATTTATACCAATTAAAATTAAAAGAAATACTTTGAAAGAAATTCCTCAATGAAATGCTACTAGCATAATTTTAGTATTTTGTTTTTTTTTTTTTTTGTAAGTAAAGCAATAAAGGTAAAGAAAATTTTAAAAAAAATTAAAAAAGGGAGAGAAGAAACTCAAAAAAAATGTCCATGAACAAAGCAAAAGCAAGGGCATCAAAGTAACTCCAAGCACTCCACCTTAGCCAAAGAAGCCCCCATATAACCCTACCAAAGCTCACCTCCTCGAGAGAAAGAATCTTTCCAATATATTTTTTTAATCTTTGCCATTTTCTTCTTCTTCTTCTTCTTCCCCAGCTTTCCTTCACTTTCCTCTGCCAAAGCTGAAGAAAAAATTTCAACTTCTTCTGAGTGATGGGTGTGAGCTGCCGCTGTTCCCACACCTCCCATATCACAGAAATCATCATCACAAGCTTCTTTCGCCACAAGTATTAAACAAGTAGATAATTTTGTGTTCTTTAAAACCAAAAACCAGGGTGGTCTTTGTTTTTCTGTAATATTTTTGATTGTATGATGATGATGAAGATGATATCTTGAACAACAACAAGATTGATCATCCTTTAGCTTGAAAATTTTCATGGCGGGTGGGAGGATCTATCCTAATAATACTACTAGTAGCGCTGGTGGTTCTAATAATTACTCTGTTTTGCTTCAAAGTCAAAGGGTTCCTTCCTCTTCTGATCAACCTCTTGATTCCCTTTTCATTCCAGGCTCTTCCCCTTCTTTTCTCGGTATTTTCTTCATCTTTTATCACTTTGGGTGTCTTTATAAATCCTTAGTTTCTGATAAGATTTTCAACTTCAATTGAAAATAACCAAAGTTTTATGTAGCTGACAAGGCATTAAAGGAGGTTTAACTTTTACTATGACTTCCCTTCAGTTCCAGGTACAAGATCGATGGTAAGCTTTGAAGATGTTCATCGAACAAACATGGCAAACAGATCATTCCTTAGGACGTTCGATCAAGAAGATAATGGAGATGAGGAATTAGATGAGTATTTTCATCAACCTGAAAAGAAGAGACGGCTCACCGTTGAACAAGTCCAGTTTCTCGAGAAAAGTTTCGAGGTGGAGAACAAACTTGAACCCGAACGGAAAATTCAGCTGGCTAAAGACCTTGGGTTGCAACCGAGGCAAGTTGCCATATGGTTTCAAAACCGAAGGGCTCGATGGAAGACGAAGCAGCTTGAGAAAGACTATGACAGTTTGCAAGCCAGCTATAATAGCCTCAAGGCTGACTATGATAATCTCCTCAAGGAGAAAGATAAACTAAAAGAAGAGGTAATTTATTAAATTAGCTTCATCCCTTTGATCTTCTTACAATTCCACATGTTATTTTGATTTGGACAATTAAGTGATCTTCTTTTACTTTTTCAGGTTCTTCAACTCACTGATAAGTTGGTTATGAAAGAAAATGGGAAAGGGAACTCAGAAATGTCTGATTTGAACATAGTGTCACAACAAGAACCACCACAAAACCCTGTTGTTGTTGGCGCCGAAACAGCTTCCGAGGTTGAAGATTCTAAGGTTTCAATGGTGGTCTGTAAACAGGAAGATATGAGTTCTTCTGCCGCCACCAAAAGTGATATATTTGATGATTCAGACAGCCCGCATTACACTGATGGGGTTCATTCTTCAATCTTGGAGGCTGCTGATGATTCATCTTATCATTTCGAACCAGACCAATCTGATATATCACAAGATGAGGAAGATAACTTGAGCAAGGCCCTGTTACATCCAACTTCATTCAATATCTTCCCAAAGCTGGAAGACAACGATTACTCCGACCCGCCTGCAAGCTCTTGTAATTTTGGATTCCCAGTTGAAGATCATGCCTTTTGGTCTTCAGCTTATTAAGTTACATATATATTTATATATAATCAAATTCTGATGCATACATATATATATGTATGTATGATCTTTTTTTGTGTATTATTATTGCTTGTTTTAAGTCTGTTGTAGTAGTAACTATAAATAAGGAAATAAAAAAAAACCAATCAACGGCACCCCAATCCCAAATGTGTTGGTGGTGGGTTTTGGTTGTTGTTGTGAAATTTGATGGTTCATTTTTGTTGTATCCTCTGTAATCTTGGCTGCTTTGTTTGGGTTTTGAAAGTTCTTGCTTTTTTGCTTTACCTGAAATGTAATTAAATAAACATCTTTCTTTTGTGGTTGTTGGAATCCATTAATAATCCATTCTTTTTGGTTGCAACTTGTTTCTTTTATGCATGTGGAAGAAGAATCCAAACCTAATGCAAGAAAGAGACTATGTACTAAAATTCAATGAGCTAAAGATCAAACTAACAATTGGTTTAGAATTATATATTTTCATTATCAAAAAAAGTAATAATAATAAATTTGTTTAGTTTCAATATAAATGCTTCCCGTAAAGTATTGGTTGCATATAAATTCTTCCCCTGAAGTATTGGTTGGTTTGAGTGTGGAGCTTCTCTGATGTTTCCAGAGCAGTTTTGTTGCTCTACTTCCAGTCGGTGTTTCAATGATTTTATTTTATCCTTTGAGATTGGCTTCACAATGGTAGATTTGGTTAATTTCTTATCCTTCAATCTGCATTATTGGATGAGGTATGGTTCCACTAATCCCATAAATTTTTTCATTATTGGCTTTGCATCCTTAAGCACGATTTTGGTTATTGGTGTTCTTTCATTTGCTCTGCTTTTGCCGGATATCCTATTTATAATTTCCAAAATGCTTAGAATGAGTGTTAAGTATAGGTACATGTATGACACGAGTGCATTTGTAATAGTTTGGCAAAACATATTTAACTATAAAATATTTTAAATACGATTATAATACGATAAAAATATATGAATTATCAAATCTAATTTATAACATCATATTTGATATTCATGTTGCATAAGGCAAAAGAGAGTGGGGCAATGTTAAAAAAAAAACTATAAAAATAAAAATAAAAATAAAAAAATTTCAAAAATAGATTTGAGCTGTAAAATTGAATTCAGGTTTTTTATTATATTCAGTTTGTTTTTCGTTGGAATACCATGCATTTCATTTAATTTTTTGGTTTACAAGTTAAAAAATTTACATTATTGGATTGAACATATAATTATATTTTTATCAATTTCAAATTGTTTATTCATAATTTTAAATAAATAATTATTTATAACTTAAAACCAACATTAAATAATTTAAAATTTAAAAAAAAAAATAGAAGAATTGAGTCATATATATCAAATAAACTATAATATTGCACATTAATTAAAACTTTTTCAAAATCTTGAAAGTGCTACCTTTCTCTTTCAAGAAGAAAAAAAACCCTTAATATATGCCAAAAACTAATTGGTATTTAAAGAAATAAAAAGAAAAAAGAAAAAGAAAAAAAGCTAGAATCCTCTATGAGGTCGGGAACATTCTAAGGAAATCAAATTGGTTATAAGGTTATATTTGTTTGGAATACTACATTATTCTTTTGGTTAGCTTAGAACTTAAGGAACTGTAAGATAGGCAACACGCATTTACAAAGTATTTGGGATGAAGATAAATTTTGTCAATACATTTTTGTTTAATTTTATATATTTTTAAAAATTATTTTAAAATTTTTTTATATTTAACGGATTTAAATATTTAATAGATATGCAAATTCGAATTGTAATATTTAAATATTTAACGGATTTAAATATTTGACAGATATTATTATTTATATCGAATCCAAATTTGAATTATGATATTCAAATAATAAAGGGATAATAAATGGTTTAGATATCATATAAATTAGGAAGACTTGGATTTGAATATTTCAAAAATTACAAATACTTAAATCGTTGTAATTTATAATTATAAATTAATATTGAATTTTGTCACTATATTTCAATCCCGTTGAAGTTTGCTATAATACTTCAATTCTAATCAATCTCGCAATTATGTTCTCAATTTTTTAATTATTGTATTAAAAAATAAAGAAATCGAAATCTTTTACTAATGCAAATTAAAATTTTCTCATTATAATTTTAATTTCCTCAATATTTTAGACAAAAGTAATGAAATTAAGATATTTTACCGAATATTTTGTCACTGAAAATAATAAATTTTCAAATAATAAGGTGAAAAAAGAATTCAAAGGGAGGCAATTTTGGTGTAAAAAAATCATAGGAAAATAGTTATAAAATTGAACTTAATGATTTATATTATAGTTTTTTATACGATGATCTGATTGTGTATAAATTAATGCACGATCAATGAATAAAATCATCCTATTTTATTAAAAATTTTTAAAATAAATAAAAATAATTTTTATTTTAATGAAATAGTATTATATGATTTATCGATAATAGTACATCAAATATAATCCCTTATAATGTGTACCAAATCAACGTTTTCTTAGTGGCCCCAATTAATCAAAATTGGAAGGCAACCTCATCAAAATGGATGGTCTCATATTGATGGTGATCTTTCACTTATCCGTTGCAAGATTTTTTATATTAGCCATACGAGGTGCAAAAGGCAAATTGATTTAAGCTTTAACATTTGTTATTTTCAGAAGGCAATACTAATTTCTACATGATCGCTCAGTTTACTACTGGCCAATAACTTTAGATTGCTCCCTCCCACTTCTTTTAAAGGTTGAGATCTGTGTGTTGCTTTAAGAATGCATATATCAATTAACAAACCAAAACGACAAGAAGTCGTACTTCTTTTAAAAATAAGTTGCTGTTTAAATTTCTATATGATAAATATTTTAATAAATCGGTTGGATTTAAGAATACAATCATATTCGTTATGCACGTAGAGTTTTAAATTAATCAAATATTTTTATTATATAGATAAAAATATTATATTTTTCAGTATATATATTTAACTATTGAATTTGTATCAAACAAATAATTAATATTTTAATTTAATTGGAACTCAACATGAATTATTTATATATACATAAATAGAATAAACAATATGAAATTCAGATATAAAAATTATAACAACAGTAAAACTTATTTAATTTTATACAAATATAAATAAATTAATTCTCCTAAATAACAAGTTATATATATATATATATATTTATATATATATTTATATTTTTATATATACGACTTGTTCTTAAAGCATTGGTATATAGGCAAACACATTCATGACGTGCTTGACAATAATGACAAGTGAATAAGGTTTCAACGCTATGGGAAAGGCATATTATTTATAGCCTACCAATGGGCTTTTCGTTTGTTTGAAACATTAAACTTCTTAATATATATATATATATAT